>UCQR01091730.1:17280-30739 GCA_900474235.1 Cecidostiba semifascia | reverse complement strand
GTGTAAATAGAGTAATCGGAAAATAGCATTGTTTTATTAAGATAATCATTACCCAGTATTGTAAGGTACTATGTCAATAAGAAAACGGTGAATTCTTATTGTTCTGCATTACGCTTTGTTTAGCACACAGAACTATTTTTAGTATTTTTGAGGTAGTCTATAAGGACTTGCCAAGATTTTTACAAAATTGTGCTAGTGGCAAAGATATAAATTATCTATACGTAAAAATATTTTCTTTTATTATAGGCTTTAAAAAATAACCAAAAATGGCAGACCATGATGATCTTCTGGACTACGAAGACGAGGAGCAAACTGAACAAGTTGTAACAGGAAATGGAGAAATTCCTCCAGCTAAAAAGGAAGTCAAAGGAACTTATGTATCCATTCATAGTAGTGGTTTCAGAGATTTCTTGCTGAAACCAGAAATCCTGCGTGCCATTGGTGACTGTGGTTTTGAACATCCATCAGAAGGTATAATATGATGTGCAATTTTTTTTATGTTTATTTAATTCGCTTCCTTTTAGTAAGTTATAATTTAAATTTATGTAATTGCAGTTCAACATGAATGTATACCTCAAGCTGTACTTGGTATGGACATTTTGTGTCAAGCCAAGTCTGGTATGGGAAAGACAGCAGTTTTTGTCTTAGCCACTTTACAACAGCTAGAGATGACAGAGGACCAAGTTCTGGTTTTGGTAATGTGTCATACTCGGGAGTTAGCTTTTCAAATTAGCAAAGAGTATGAGAGGTTCAGTAAATATATACCACAAGTCAAGGTATAACATTTTTTTTTAAAGATATCAATTTTTTGCTTGGAAGAGTTGTTGAATTTAATAAATTATTTATTTATTTTTTTTAATTAATTTCAGGTATCAGTTTTCTTTGGTGGATTGCCTATTCAAAAAGATGAAGAAGTACTAAAAAATACTTGCCCTCACATTGTTGTGGGAACACCTGGACGTATTTTAGCCCTTGTAAGGAGTAAGAAACTCAACCTTAAAAATTTGAAACATTTCATTCTTGATGAATGTGATAAGATGTTGGAACAACTAGGTAAATTATATTTTCGATTATTAAAATATATTAAAAATGTTGTCTATGTTGAGTTGGTATCTACATATTTTTCTCATTTATTGCAGATATGCGCAAAGATGTACAAGAAATTTTTAGAAGTACACCACATGGCAAACAAGTTATGATGTTCAGTGCAACATTGTCCAAAGAAATTCGTCCAGTCTGCAAGAAATTCATGCAAGATGTAAGATGTGATGACTTCACTTTATTCTTCAATTTCATCCTCAACTATAAATACCGATTGAATGCTATTCGGGGGGTGGGATAAATTACGTCTGAAATTCAACACAGAAGTTTAAATTGATTAATGAAAATGATTTTCACGGATCTATATATTGTGATACTATCCACCGACAATGGGCATAGCATCATTACAGAATATTTGAATTTTAATTTGAGAACAAAAACCATATTGTTGTCGACACTGATGATTGATTTTTTGAGTTTGCGTTTAAGTAATTCACAATTACAAAAATCCAATGCAACAGTAAAAATGATTAATGCACAGTTGTAGAACCTTTAAATATTTCATTTTCGAGATCGGTGATTTACAAATAAAATGGTAGGAAATTAAATCAGATGATCAACTGTTAGGGTTGGGGGGTTTAGAGAAGATATCAAGACGTCCTGAAGATAGAAGATATCAAGAAAGAAGATGCAAGAGGATTAGGGGAATCGCGAACATTAAAATTAAAAACCTTTGATTTTATCTCAACTTGGATAAAAAATTAAATCCATATTAAAAAGCGCGATACATAATTAAAAAAGAAACTTCTTTTTTCATAAATAGTTTTCATCATCAGTGATCGACACAATATCAGAAAATGGATTTAATGAGGATCACCACATGTGTTATGGTTGTTTACACTATAAAAGTGGATACTCATTCATGAAGGCCAATTACCTTTGTGGTCCAGTAAGGATACAAAAAAAAGAGAAAAATACTTTCTCAGAATTCCACAAATATTTTGATCAAGAGTATTATTGTCGACTCATTATTAGTTAAACGTATACCGGAAACACTTGTTCGCGACGTGATTAACGAGAAGTTTGGCGTAATGATGCGGTGGATGTTGCTGAGTATTCCTGGGTGCACCACCTTTTTCTATTCAGATGACTACAGTTTTCGTTTGTGGCACATCTGAGTGATCGGAGTCGCCGAACCGTATGTAGTTTAAAACTAAAAATTAACGATTTTAATTGGAAAACTAAAACGATCGTGAATGAATACAAAAAGTTGTAATATTTTTTTTGGTGGATAATATTTATATTTATAGTCTTCGGTATTCTTATATTAATACTAATGTTAGTTTATTCCTTTGTACATAATTGTGAAACGTATTTGTGTATTATTCAACTTTATACACCCGTGCAAACTCTTTCCTTGTGTATTATAAGAAAAATTTATATATTGTCTTCTCAGTATCTTGGCGATTCTCAACATTTTTGTTTATTATTGTTAAAAAATTGCATATACTCATCGTTTGGATTATTAAATTTTACAGCCAATGGAGATCTACGTGGATGATGAAGCCAAACTTACACTTCATGGATTACAGCAGCATTATATAAAGCTGAAAGAGAATGAGAAAAACAAGAAACTCTTTGAACTTTTAGATGTTCTTGAATTCAATCAAGTGAGTTTACCTTCAATATATTCGTTATTCCTCATAAATAATTCATATAAAAGAAAAGAAAAAAACTAATCAACTTTATTTAGGTCGTCATCTTCGTGAAATCAGTTCAGAGATGTATGGCGTTAGCTACACTTCTAACGGAACAGAACTTCCCTGCGATTGGTATACACAGAGGAATGACTCAAGAGGAACGATTGACTAGATATCAGTCTTTCAAAGATTTCCAGAAGGTATTTATCAATCATTTATTGTGCAAATACACTAATTAAAACGTCTGTTAAAAGATTCCCTATTTAATCACGTTACATTTTCTCGCAGAGAATTCTGGTAGCTACAAATCTGTTTGGTCGAGGTATGGATATTGAACGAGTAAACATCGTGTTCAATTACGACATGCCAGAAGATTCTGACACATACCTTCACCGAGTAGCTCGAGCTGGACGATTCGGTACAAAAGGTTTAGCTATCACCTTTGTTAGTGATGAAGCAGATGCCAAAATTCTGAACGATGTACAAGAAAGATTTGATGTAAATATCACTGCACTCCCAGATGAAATTGACTTAGCTTCTTACAGTAAGTTGAAATTTTTTACTTGATATTATGTTATTTATTTGAAAATGTGATTAATGATATAAAATTTTGTATTTCAGTTGAAGGAAGATAAATTATTGACTTCTATCAAGATCTACATTTTTTACCTAAATTTATCTTCTCACTCTTATTATTATAAGTATTCTAATTTACATTTTATTAGCACAATAATAAAACTCGAAAAATCATGTGAATTTGTTTTTTATTTTATTAAGAAACTAGAAAGTAATACTTACAATCAAAAGTATGCTTGAAACATTATATTAGGTTTAGTAACAGAAATATTATTTATTATGAAAAAGTTTTATTTTCTTACTTAAAAATATTGTATATTAGAATTAATACTAGTCATATACATAACATAAATTAATTTAATTTTTTATTTTTGTTGCCTTGGTTGCCCCCACCACGACCTATGGGTACTGGACCTCTTCCTCCACGGTTACCAAATGTACCTAAAGTTAAAATAATTTGTTTATAAACTTCGTTTTCCATAATAAGTACATCATGATTAATATGTAATTAATTGCTCAAAAAGTTTTAATAAATTAAGACATTTAAAAAATTTAGTTATCATTAATTATCCTCTATCCTCAATACCAAAATTATTAATAAAGACAGTTGGAATTATAAAATAATTTTTTGGTTATTACTGATTCATAATTTAAAACTTGAAAAAATTTATGTACTGAAACTGGCTATGTATTATTATAAAAAATTATGTAATAATTGTAGAGTATACCTCTGCCACCTCCACGACCACCTCTTTGATTCTGTCCACCTCTACCTTTCATTTCACCGCGACCCCTGGATTTCATTTGAACATCTTCTTTGACCATGTCAATAACTTCATCAGGTATTCGCAAATATTTTATTGTGCTGCCTCTAATATAGCATTCAGGCATCCTCCAGAATTTGTCACCATCCTACATATAGAATCATTGATATTTCATGAAAATTGCAACATTTTACAAAATAATATATAATAATATAGTGACATTAAATGTGCTATATGCTTTAATTCTAAAGAAACAACAAACTTAGAAAGATATAATTATATGATAGTTATAAGAATAATGTAAAACATCCAGTTCTTATTAATGTTGATAAAGTAATTTGAAAAATATTCATAAAGATGTTTCATGAAATAGAAAATCAATTCTACGTTTTCTTATAAAATATATGACTTGAATCCATGTAGGCATCAACAAAGCTTACCCTTGAAGTACAGATGACCTCTCGAAGATTAATGTTCATCCAGTTATCACAACTAACTAAGTGACCGTTATATGTTTCTCCATTTTTCAATTCAACTAACTGTAAAAAAAGATTATTTTAATACTGTAATTTACATATTTTTACTTTGAAAGAATTTTTGCAAATTTAATAAAAATTTGTAGAAATTCTGCTAGGTTAGAATCTTACCATAGGATGATTTTGTGCAGTACGCAATAACGATAAGGGTAACTGTAAATTAAATAAAGCAATTATTGTATAGAATTTTTAGTAATTAAAATCTCATAATTCTGAGCTACTTTTTCCTTACCATTTTGCATATAACTTTTTACTGTACAGTCGTTTCGTAGCGGTTCGAGCTTTATAAACATACCGCATCATCTGTGTGTGTGTGTGTATATATATATATCTATGTATATTAGGTATAGATCCGGCTCCGCTCCGGTACTCCGGTTTTTAATATGCTACGCATAGTGAAATACCTTCAGAGCAGAGCAGAGCAGACCCTGCGGTAAACGGATGTTTAACGTTTTTGCAATTAGTAAAATTTAGGTACTCTATACTATTGTTACTACTGAGATCGATTAACCTGTGAGTTAATTTACTCGAGTTTTAATAGCAATAATGTTTGTGAGAAGTAAATTTTTGCGCTGCGTATGCCAGCAAAGTTTCGTCAAATATCGACAAGCCACTGTAGAGTGTTCAAAAGTAAGTGATTTTTTTTTAAGATTCACGTATACTTAAATTAATAATACTATCGCTTTTTTTGCTTTAGTGCTTGCAGCACGTTTATAGAACGAGTGTGAATATGCACACCCAAGGAATACCTTCGCAAAAAGTGAAAATAAAGCCAAAGATATCGATGGAAGCAGTCAATAAATTTGTGAAAAGGACTCACACGTGTGGAGAATTAACTATTTACAATGTCAATGAGAGTGTGTCTCTATGTGGATGGTTGGAACATGAAAGATTGGGCAAGTTCCTCACACTACGTGACTCCTATGGCTCTACTCAATGTATCATTGATGATGATGTAAACAGTTTGAAAAATGTATCATACCAGTGATCGATAACATGGGATAATGTTTAACTTTTTTTTTCAGAAAGCTGTCCTCCGAAAATTGCTGCAAAACTTAACCTTTGAAACAGTTTTGAATGTAAGTGGAACAGTTGTTGCTAGGCCAGAAGGCCAAAGTAATCCAACAATGAAAACAGGTGATATCGAGGTGCATGTGGAATCATTGGAAATTTTGAACACAGCTAAGCAACAGTTGCCATTTTCAATTAGACATTTTAACAAGGCAAAAGAATCTCTTCAAATGCAGTATAGATACTTAGCTCTTAGATTTCCTGAATTGCAAAGGAACTTGAGGATAAGATCATGGGTGTCAATGAAGATGAGAGAGTATTTAATCAACCAATGTGAATTTGTTGATGTAGCCACACCAACTTTATTCAGAAAAACTCCAGGTGTTGGTAAAATTTATCCTATATTCTCAGTTTATTTTAAAATATAGGAATTCTCAATATTTTGACCATTTTTAGGGAGCTCAAGAATTTGTTGTTCCAACTAAACATTTAGGGAAATTTTATTCTCTTGTTCAGAGTCCACAGCAATTCAAACAGTTACTTATGGTAGGTGGTATTGATAGATATTTTCAAATGGCTCAGTGCTACAGAGATGAAGGTTCCAGGCAAGACAGGCAGCCTGAATTTACACAGGTATATTCTTTTGATTAATTCTTCAATAATCATCATTTGAAGTTTTTGAAACAAAAAAGTTTTCAATTTTTATTTAATTTTGATGTTATTGTTTAGTTAGATATCGAAATGTCTTTTGTAGACCGAGAAGACATAATGGATTTGACTGAAAACTTGATTGCAAATAGTTGGCCTGAATCGCTAGAAAAACATTATTCACCATTTCCAAGACTGACTTATGAAGAATCAATGGAGAAGTATGGTTCTGATAGTCCTGATTTAAGAATACCTGGAAGAGTAATTAATTATTAATTTTTATGATTTAACTTTATTAAACTCGTCATTTTATTTTTCCATTCATTTCAATTTGTAGATTTATAATATTACTGACATTGCACATAATGCTGGAGATGGATTCGATTTATCATGTGACTTGTATGCAGCTGTATTCAGTGGAAAACAGGTAATATCAACTTTAAATAACGAATCTATAATATATATACGATTATAATCATTACAATTATTTTATTTTAGGAATATTTGACAAAATCTGCTAAAGAGCAACTAGTTACATTAGCTGAACAAGCATTTCCAAAAGCCAAATTGGTAAGGCACAAAGTCACCGACCCAGATTTAAATGGACTTAGTTATTTACTTTCTGGATTGACAAGGCAAAACATTGCCAACCAGTTCAAGTTGCAGGAAAAAGACGTCATTTTAATGGCTTATGGTCCAAAGCAAGATGCTGTACGTTAAACAAAGCAGTTCTATGCATTAATTATAAATTATAAGCATTATTGAGTCTAATATTGTAAATTTGTTTAAAAATTATTATTTTTAGAGACAATTACTTGGAAGGATTCGAGTTGAATTTACAAATATTATGGAATCAAATGGACTAATTATTAGAGAGTCTGGTTATAAATTTGCATGGATAATCGATTTTCCTTTATTTGAAATTGATGAAGATACTAAAGGTTTGAAAACCACACATCACCCATTTACGATGCCTCACCCTGAGGATATGCAGCATTTATTAACAGCTCCTTTAAAGGCATGTTCGATCATTTTGTTCATGAATACTATTCCATAAATCAATTAACTATGAATATTGTAAGTAATTATATATAGGTTCGAGGATTGCAGTATGATTTAACTGTCAATGGATCAGAGATTGGAGGTGGATCGATACGTATTTACCAAAAAGCACTACAGGAACAAGTTTTTAAGATGTTGAATATTGATCCATCAACCATGTATTATATGCTAGAAGCTTTAGATAGCGGTGCTCCCCCACATGGTGGAATTGCATTGGGTAAGATTGAGATATTTTGATTTCGTTATTGCAATAACATATAAGAAGTCAGCATAAAAAAATGTTTTTGTAAATACAGGATTAGACAGATACATGTCTGTAATTTGTGGAGCATCTAGTATTAGAGATGTCGTAGCTTTTCCAAAAACTATGGAAGGACGAGATTTGATGTCAGGTGCTCCAGCTTACATTACTGAAGAAGACAAAAAGTTATATCATATACAAGTATTAAAAGACGATATAAACAAAGAAATTGATACATAATTTAAAAAAATTGATTATTTAATTCAGTAGATAGAATTTTTGTATGTTATAAAGAGATTTTTATTCAACTTCAAACATATTGTTTTTTGTTATTCAAGGATTTAAAAAATGATTATTCAAATTAGTAAAAATAAAAAAGGATGTATAAGAGTAATAAAAAAGTAGACATATTTAAGGTGTACAAAAAAGATGTTTTTATTATGAATTGAATTACGAATGAGATTTGTTACGCATTAATAAAACTGATCTACAAAAAGAATGAATACATTTTTGTGTCTTCAGACAGTAAAGTAGTGACACTATTAATTTTATATGCTTAAGTGGAAACTTTGAAAGCTATCAAAATATTCGGTATTTTTTTTCTTACTCTTGTTTCTTTTATGAAAATTACATATATAAATAGCTTAGTACATAGTAACATGATTATAGAACAGTTTCATCTTCTTAGCATATTGGAAGTTTACAAGTTTATTTTTGCTCACTACTTTTTAATTATGCATAAATTTTGAGATCAATTGTTATGCAAAATAATTACAAATTTAATTAAGAGAAGAAATATTGAGTGCATATAAATTGTTAAAGATTATATCACTCGATTTGCTGGCAGTATGTGTCCAGAGTTATAATCTATACACGTGTTTAATGGAACTTATGTTATTTTCATTGTGATACTATATATATTTTTTTTTATATCAAAAGAAAAAGGTTTTTGGATCGTCAATTTGACAAATTTCTTTACACGGTTCTCTCTTGATGACAGTGAGTGAGCCTTGTGCGACGTCGAACTTGTGTTGATTAATTATTAGAATTAGAACTACACTTCACAATTTGTCTTTGTTTTGTTATAAAAATACTATTTTACAGAAAACATTCACACATGCTCGCTCACTCACAAACAAGTTACACCTTGAAAAACGCAATACGTCTATCACACATGTCATTTGGGTGAAAATTATAGTATTACCTTACACATAGTTTACAATATAATCATTATGGAATTTTATGGAAATCATGGTACTTAATTAAGTCCATACACAAGTGTATGCAGTTTGCTCAATTGATGAAATTACGGCAGTAAAAAGTTTTCACACCACATGTGATAAGGAAGCTTACTTTCCGTTCAATATGCAATACATACAGTTGTAACATTAGTTTATCAAACATCTTGTGCACAAGGCTACATTGTCTAAGTTATTAAAAAGAAAAAAAAACGAGAAAGAGTTGTACAGAGTTTAAAAAAATGTATATAAATAAATATGTAACTAAATTGATTTTTAATTTCATTAAAATAGGTTTGCCAGTTTGATTTACAATAAATTTTAGATTACTTTAAAGGATTTTGTACAGATAGAAATGAGTTTAGTATACAAGGATTGAGTTAATTTTGAAAAATATATATCGGTTGTCTTGCATTCAGATAAAAGTCTATTTAAATTAGCTGTTCAAAGTAAAAAATACATATTTTACTACTTACAATAAGTTAAAAAACTTGATGAAAATAATATTTTGATAATATTACTATAACGTAAGAATGAAAAGCTATTCTATCAAATGCTGAAAACTTGTTATCATAAGCAACGTAGTATTGATGAGACAATAAGCCTGTGTACATTGTACATATAACAAAATGACTATGAAATGATATCGTAAAATTTATCAAACATAGTTTTGTAGGGAATAACCTCACGTGGACGTCATATTCAAATACTTTAGTATTTAGTCAACATCTTGAGTCGGCTAATGTAAAAAACCTAGCCACTTGTAATCATAATCTCGTGGCACAACAATGCTATTAATTTGATTAGTGTCCTTGCTGTCACTAGGAATACGACGATAACGACAAGAGAATGTAAAGTTGGATGATGCTCCACACACACACACACACCATTCTGGACATTGAGTCTTGATATTTATTTATAAAAAATGCAGGCATTCACACCGGAGGCCTACTACTCTTGTCTTGCGTCATTTCTTAAATTTGGTATTCTCTCTAAACACCTTTGTTTCCAGATGTGAGAGAGAGAGAGAGAGAGTGTGCCGTATTATCGACTTATGACGTATCATCGATAGTGGGCAGCCAGAATGCCATGTTGGTGCATGCCGAAGCCAGCATCATGAACTTGGGATTGAACTGTACGCATTGCACGGGCGCAGGATGATCCCCATTGAGTACGCAGACCTTGTAGCCAGTGTCTGCGTTCCACACGTGCACCCTGCCATCGGTGGATCCGCTGAACACAAACTGTGAATCCGGACTGAAGCTTGCCTCGATGGGTATGCCCTTGTTGTTGAGGTGTCCGGTGAAGGTCTGTAGAGGTGTTCCGTGGAAGGCATCGATGAGTCTGATGATACTACCGTTGGTGGAAATGAGGATCGTCTTACCGTCCTTGCTGAACTTGAGGCCTGTCCAGTCGCACTCCTTCTCGTGGGAGAGCTTGAAGTTGGTGAAGGGCCCTTTGTCGAAGCTGCGTAGGTCGTAGAGCTTGATCGACTCGGAGTTGACACCGGCTGCGAAAATGAGTCCTTCGGGGTCATAAGCCGCCACAGGCCGTCCCGAAACGTTCATGACCCCGTGGCAGTTCGGTGACCTGAGATCCCAGAGTCTGAGTGACTTGTCGAGCGAGCCGGAGAGGAAGGTGTCCTCGATGGGGCTGATGCACAGCGAGACGACCTTCTTCGAGTGGCCGGGGAAGTAGCGTATGTACTTGTTGTCGTGCAGGCTGAGGTATCGGATCGTGTCGTCAATCTTGGTGCTACTGTGTATCGCGGTGTTCTTCGCGTGGGTGAAGTGTATGAGGTCGACGCCATACTTTTTGGAATTGACAGTGCGCATCTGCGTGCCCTTCTCGCAGTCGTAGATGACGATCTGGTCATCCTCGGAGCAGGAGATGAGGGTGTCGCCGGTGCTGGAGAAGTCGATGCTGTTGATCTTGTCCGAGTTCTCGCGGAAGATCTTGGCCACCTTGAAGCTCCGCACCGTGCTGTCCACGAGCTTCATAATATAGCGCTGTGTTTTCACGCAGAATTTCAGGTCTCGGCTATAGCCGCTCGTCACCCTCGGCCCCCTCTTCGGCGGTGGCTGTCGTTCGACGGGAGACCTATCCCTTTCCTCGCTCTCTGCTCTTCCTCTCTTGTTCCTATTATCTATCTTTCTTCCTCTCCTTCTAGAGGTACCCTATGATCGCAAGCTGCTGTTGCTGCTGCTGCTTGCAGTGCGCGACGACGGCCAAAATCACGCACCGCCGGAGAAACAGAGAGATGGATAACTATTATTTAGATGAGAGAGAGTGAGAGAGAGAGAGGAGTGTCGCGATATATATTATATTCCTAGCCCCGGGCGTCAGCGGTGATATACTTCCCGGGGATGCAGCGACTATATAGACTAGTCTACGTCGAATAATCTCTTATTTCTAGTCCATCCGACTGCGATGTCTGAGTCTCTTGCTCTCTTTTCCTGGACTGCGGCTCTGAAGCTCTGAACTTGCGCCTATTAGCTGCTGCAGGAACAGGCTTCCTGATCTATCCATACCATTGTCCGCTGCTCCGCCATGTTCCAAGGGTTCCAAGGGTCAACGGAAGTCGAAATCGACTAACACGACACCTACGGTGCGCGGGTTTGTTCGATTATAGTCTGCCGCACAGCGCACGGGAATTATCACGGGATGGCGAGTTGTGTATTAGCTTCGTTGGGAGATTCTGGTTGGACGTTGGAGTGCTGGAACGCGAGGAACTTGCCTTCTTTTCTCGCGGACAACAATGGCTTTTCTTCTTATAGGAGGATCGACATTGGTCGGAGTGGTTGTTTGGCGCGACGGGATTGGTTCGAGTTTTGGCGGGAAAGATTTGAATTGTGAATAGTATTGTGCATCAGATATGTTTTCATTATAGTTTATTGGGTGCAATTATTTTGTTTATCTATTGTTTAATGAAGATATAATATTATATATTACATAATAGCCACGATCTATTTCAAAACAACAAACGCACGATGACTTGTTTCTTCTCGGAATATCAAATATATTTAATATATGATACCTTATCGGCAAAAATGTATTCAAGATTTTTGAAATAGAGTCTTATGCAATCTGGGTCACACAGCACAGTTTTTCAAGTTGACACCGATATACTTTTCGTTTCGAAGTGCAATGGAAATAAATATGTATATAACACCCGCATCGAATCTTTCGAGATTAATTGTTAGCTCATCGGTTTTCGTCATTATTCATTATATTACTCTGTCAATAAATGAGATATTTTCGAATCGAAGCGTTTTTGTTTGCAATTATGTGATAAGACGTCATTGTTAATAAAATTTCAACAAACAAACGACTAATCGCATTTTTAAACGAAACAAAAACAACCCGTTGGCAAATAACTCATATACACGTTTGAAAAACCGCCGCGAACCCTCATAAGTAAAATTATCTGGCGAGTATATATATATAAAGCAACATTATTATTCCCATTAATCAAAACAAAAAATAGACGTCTAGCTCGAAAGAGTTTGCATTCAAAAGACAATCGCACACGTGTGTATATGTATATACTGGCATACTTATGAAATTCCTTTGTAGTATTGCACTCACTGAAGAAGTGACATGATTACATGTGGCCCGTATGTTTGCTGGTTTATTTATGAGCTCCATAAGAGACTACTTGCTTATGGTACCTTTGAAAAAGAAGTCAGTTTGCCATGTGAAGGCATCACGACGATCTACTCTCAGGCCTTATAGTGTGCACTCGAGCGTATAATTTTTACT
This sequence comes from Cecidostiba semifascia, assembly GCA_900474235.1. Lineage (NCBI taxonomy): Eukaryota > Metazoa > Arthropoda > Insecta > Hymenoptera > Pteromalidae > Cecidostiba > Cecidostiba semifascia. The sequence continues at coordinate 18,160 of UCQR01091730.1, read as the reverse complement.
CCGTTCAATGGAGAGTTCATTGAATTGTTAACCATAACTGTAACACTTTTCTCTCCTCTATACACGAGGCGTACACTATACACCGGCTTTCCGTAGCCATATATACTCGAGTTTTATATTTAAACCAATTCATGACATTCGAGTCTGTCTCGAGCGAGACGCGATGCTGTTTAATAAAGCTTTGTTTGTCGTTGCTTGTTTGCTCGTTGAAATATGTACCGGTACACAGGTAATTATAAATGCAGAATATATATTTGAACGTTTGAAAAGTTTTGTCCTAATTCAAAGTCGAATTATTGCGTGTTCAAGATTCACGATATGATGACCGATGAGGAGTTTTATCGAGTTTTTCGTGCAGATCGGAACCAAGGTATATTATTACAAACTATAAATATGTAATTTTATTAATGAGATATAATCCTTTCTTTATTGTAATAATTTTAGTGCCATCGCACGAATTCATAAAACTGAATCCAGCCATCACACAGTTTAAACGAAGATTATCGAGCCAAGATCGCGTTTTATCGTTTACTGCCTTTGGTAGACACTATGACTTGCAGTTGAAACTACGCGATGACGTTTTACTTGGGAAAAATACGCCGATATGGCATGTCGAAACGAATCCTTTAAATTCTTCCAAAATAGAGTACAAGCCATTAAGGAATGTGAGTTTATAAACGAATAAACTTTATCATTTTGAATTTTACGTATTATATAGATTTGTAAAATTAAAAACAATTTCATGTTTTTTACGATTGTATAGATTTTGGATAACATAAATGGAATTTACCAAGATCCTGTAAACATGGTTTCGCTGCTAGAATCTAAATTTCAGAAAAACGGACAAGTCTTTTACGTAAGTACATAGTATGTATACACC
>UCQR01091730.1:5552-17260 GCA_900474235.1 Cecidostiba semifascia | reverse complement strand
TTCTCACTGTCGATCACACTATGAGCATTCGATGAATGCATTGTTATCAAAAATGGAAAGCAACTGGAGTAGCATTGATCTATGAAGGAATTATTATGGTTTTAGGATGGAATGGTTGCCGCGGATTTAGCGATAAGTCCACTTCCGCAGCGTTTGATCAATATGATAGCAAACACGAGTAATGATAATAATATTAAGGATCACGTTATTTATAAAATAGTCGCTGAAAATTCTACGTCAGATTACGCGTCACCCGGTATTCTTTCGTGCCATTAATAAATCAATAAAAGTTAAGTAAAACGTTCATATCGGTAATCAAGTTTTCTTGTTTTAGCTGTTGATAATACGAGGAAATACAATAAAAAGCAAATCAGGCTACAACCACTAAAAACTTTATATCCAGAAGTATTGGTCGTAGTAGACGCCACGTTTTACAAGTAAGCTATACGAATATTATTGATCCTTCAAATGATATAAATAGTTAACATATATTTTATTTCAATAAAGGCACTTAGGCAAGGAACCATTTCTGGCAATGAATTATTTAGTGCCCTTCTGGAACGGTGTTGACTTGAGATACAAACTTTTGAAATCACCAGAAGTTAAGATTAATATCGCTGGAGTAATTTTAGCGCAGGTATAAGTCAAACATTATGGTTGATTCATATATATGTATAATTTTTGTAATTATACATTTTATTGATTTTTTCTGTCATCTACAGGATGAAACATCTCTACGTTATATATACGATAATTTAGACGAGACTGGACGAATACAGGCAAAGAAGGCTCTAATTGACGCCGGAGAATATTTCAATACCAATGCTAAATTTATCAGAAACAAAGACGTGATTGTGACAATGACAAAGTAAATGTTATTTTCTGAATTTTTCATAACTGCAGTATAACGATTTAGTACACATTGTAACCAATAATTGTTTTTTAAGGCGTGACATATGCAGTTTAAAATATGCTAGCTACTGCAAGTCTTCAGCGTTAGGTATTTATATGCTTTTCGATATGGATGATTTATGATTTTGGCATAACTGTGATTGAATATTCCTTTACTTTGAAGGTAAGGCATTTACTGGGAAAGCATGTTCAAAGAAAAAAAATACAGCAATATTCGAAGACAATGGAGGATATGCAGGAATCATAACGGCTACACACGAAATCGGACATTTGTAAGATGTCTTTTAATTATTTTTATAACTTTATTCTTTTGCAAAGAAATTTTTCATAAAAACAACTATTACTGTCATGATTTGAAGACTCGGCTTACCGCACGACGGCGAAGACGAAGCCGCAGATTGCGCGCAAAAAGATGGCTTCATTATGGCGAGTGCGAAATTTCGCTCCGTGAACAGTCTTTGCTGGTCTCCGTGTAGTAGGAAAATTTTGGAGCAGTTTGCAAGGTATTGTCAATCCAACTTTTGTAAATAACTCAACACGACTTTTACCAAACTTTAATCAACAAATTCATTTGTCTCACAGTCTTACAGCTTCGAATTGTTTGGAAAACAAACCAGAAAACTTGGGTGAGCTTTTGGCCCAGACTCTTCCTGGAAAGGTGCTGACTCTTGAAGAACAATGTCTCGCGCGTGGAGGGAAACCATGCGTTGTAAGAGAGTTATTTTTTTGTTAAAATTGTTTTTATTATTTTCAATTATACGAATCATGCTATATTGCAAACACTTTCAGTTCAATGCTACCGTCTGCTGGAAATTACACTGTACCAAATCGATGACAAACATGAAATGTGTTGGAAAGGCTCCAGCAGCAGAAGGTTCTACATGTGGAGATGGATTGGTAAGAATCTCTCAGTTTGAACAAAGCTTTCCTTCTTCATTGAATACTTATCGAAAATACATTTTCAGCACTGCATAAATGGCGAATGCATCGCCGATAAGAGTGAGGGGTTCCACAATAACTTTCTCGTGAAAAGTATTTAAATTTTTACGATAAAGTCACTGTACATATATATCATAATCGTTAAGTTTTGTACAGAGTGATTTTTTATTTAGCGTCTAAGGTTGATTCATTCTTATGTAAGACTATAATATTTGAGTACTGCTTTTTCAAAAATATCGAATAAAACACGTTTCGTTCAATCATGTTGTACATATCATCTTACAAAAGTAACCCTTGAAATTCTTCCTCTGAGATTCCTTGTCCTCCAAAACACCAGTTGTTAATCTCTGTCATTGATCCACGCCAAGTCCGTTTCTGTAATCAATGTTTACAATATTGCAATCTCCATATCTCAAAATAAATGAATCATCAGTACAAGTATAAGGTAAAATAAGCTTACTAAAAAGTTCGATCACTGCCTCCGCCTTTCCATACTTGTTCTCCACCCTACAGGTGTAGCTTCCATAGTCGTTCAAATCGATCACACTAAGTCGATGCATGTGAGTAAACTCATCTCCAGTGGCGTGTGGCATCTCCGTAGCGATGACTTTACGGTTCTTCAACCACGTAACAGTTGGCATTGGATTCGCCTCAATGTGACATTGAAGCTTCGCGTCGTACCCTCTTGCCTGACCGATTCTCGGCCTCGGGGTGTCCACCACTGGAGCAAATTCCACGTTCAGTCTGATGGTGGCCTGCTTCGTCGGCTCTATTGTATTGTTCGCGATGCAGTAGTAATTGCCTCGATCGGATTTATCGACGTTATGTATTCTCAGTACGTTGCCTCTGTGGACGGTAAACGTTGAGAGTATGGGTGTAGAGTATTTTTTTTTACGAATGGAATATCGTTATCAGCGCAATGTGAATGTGAAATTGTATAGGTAAAAAGGCTTCGCAAGTGGAAAGCTTTGCCGAAGGACAAACTGGTTGGGATTTATTGTCATATCGCTGATGCGAAGCTTGTGGAGGTTTTCCATGCATTAAGAAATGTTAGTCGAGTGTTTTGTTTATCGCAATGTATAATATGAGATAAAGGTAATTCACCTGAGCCAAGTATTTCCGAACGATAAGATTTCGTCGTTTTCTCGTTTCCAAGTGATGCTGGGATATGGAAAACCATCGGCTTCACACTGCAAATCTACGGATTCGCCTTCGACAACAGTCACAACGCTCGGAGACTTGGCAGTTATTTCCGGAGGACGTTCGATATCGAGCTTCACTTCCGCAGATACTTTGTTACTGGCGCCCATACTAATTTGGCATTGGTAAAACCCGGTGTCGTTTGCTTCCAGAGGTCGGATCTTTAAACAATAAAATTAATAATGTAAATATGCACAGTAACGATGAATATCAATTGTCGATGCAATCAGTTGAACTCACGCGTAGAGTATACGTGGACGTGTCTCTGTAATGGTCCACCGAAAATCTGTGTTTTTCTGATGTGGGACTTGTATTCACTGCAATTACGAATTGTTCGGACCGGTTATTACTGTTAATTTTCATCCAGAATAGAGGATAGTCATTTGGATTGTTTATTCTGCAATTGAATTCAACTTCTTCGCCAACACGTTTTACTTGATCGTTTTCGACGATGGAGGCTGTCTCGACAGGTGCTGAGGAACGCACTTCCAAGACTAAAACTGATGTTATTAAAATTAAATATAATATTAGTATTTGCGATTTATTAGTATTTTTAAATATAATATTATTATTTAGTCATTATATAATAAGTACTTACTTGATTGGAGAAAAATTGTTGCAAATACTGCTTTCAAAATGAACGAGCTGTGGAGAAGCGTCATTTTTATACGCTTGGTGAAAGAGTACTGAATTACAAGCGCAGTATTAAAGTTCGTATGGTCTTGCAAGCTACACAGGCACAAAGAACTTCACTGTGTAACACATAGTTTGAACTGAATCTCACTAAATTTTATCATCCCACTTCCGATGATTTCCCCACTGCGAAAGACATTTTTTTATACTTATCAGATTTGATTACAAAGAGTCTTCTTTTTTTTTAGTCCGACTCCAATTTCATATTATTTATTTATTTATTTGAAATTTTACGGGTTTTGCAACCCTCTACAAATTAATTATAATATAGTATTAAAAATAAAATACAAAAACCTATTATATAATCCAATATAATAAGAAAAAATATAAAGGTAGATAAGGCACGCTAATATGCTAAGGATAAAGAACGGACCGAAGATTTAAAAGAGAGAAGCGTATTCTTATCGACGACATAAGGATAATAAATCCAAATCGACGACATATTATAACAAATTTACGTCAAATAATAAAAATTATTCCAAAATTTTTTAAATTTGATTAAATGTACCGTTAAGATTTTAATTTGTATGATTGAAGAGACCTGTTTGATAAATTAAAAATGCCATGTGTGTATATGAGGAAAAACGCGAAAAAAATCCCTTCCCGGGTGGCTATATAAGATCTGAGTAAAAGAAAAATGTTGGGGCATGTGCCTGCAACAGTTTTTTTTCTATATAGATTTTAAAAGAGTTCAAACGATCGACTTCCTAACACGCAAAAAGTGCCTTGTGACACTGTTAACCTCCCGGGAAGGGATTTTTCGCGTTTTGCCTCTAAGACGTAATTCCGCAATTGACGTATTGACATTAATCTTGAAATGTAGTTTATATAGGTATTTGGGTATTAAAACGAGCTGAGCGTTGACACATTATCAATAAGTGAGAATTTCTGTTAACAGATTTTCGATACGAGAATAACTAAATAAAGCGCATTTGTTTTATTAATTAACATTATTAGTTACTAGTGCTCGATGTATCCATCAGTAGTAGAGAAATAAATTAAAAAGTTTAATTACAGCGATTGACATGCTAAATGCGTAGAATCAAAACGCGCTTAACTTTAATGAAAATGAATGATTATATACAATCTTCTATCTATGATATCTCGAGTGGGTTAAATAAATGCATTGCTAATTCAACAATGTCAATCCTAGCAGGTATATCACACGATAGTATTGTTTATACAAGAGTATAATAGGATAATGAATTTGCTGCGACTAGTCTGTTCGCTTTAAGTTTTCGACCAGTCAGTACCTTTCGAGAAGTTAGTGTCGTCAAGATTTTCGCAAAATTTGTCAGTAAAGTTTTTTGTACACGATTTAATTATTGAACAAAATGATTAATTGCGATTTAGATGAAGTTAAAATTGTTGACGATCATTTATCGGAATTAGAAATATTAAAAGATTTAGTGGACGAGAAGGATGGGGAAGAACCAATTCATATGTTGGACGTTGGAGAAATTATTCGAAAACATAAACTTTGGATAGAAAAGATGCCAAGAGTTTTTCCTTACTACGGTATCGTGATTCTTAAAGTATTTAATAATATTTTAAATACAAGTTGATGTTTAGCTGTACAAGGCACGTTGAATTTTCAGCTGTAAAGTGCAATCCAGATTCAACGGTAATCAAAGTTATAGCTGCGTTAGGAGGTCGCTTTGATTGTGCTTCGAAGGTAATATAAAAACTGATTAATTTTTTTATAGAAATATACGTATAGTTAATGGAATAAAACAAGACAAGATACTAATTATAAATTGTTCACAGCGAGAAATTATTCAAACCATGAGTCATGGAGTATCAGGTGATAGGATAATTTATGCTAATCCAATTAAATTCCCATCTCATATAGAATATGCTAGAAAAGTTGGAGTAGCTATGATGACAGTCGATAGTGAAGATGAGTTGAAAAAAATTAAAGAAATCTACCCAGATGCAAAGTTAGCTAATAACTGATTTAATTATGTTGCATTATAATTTTACCAATTTTTTAATCAAATAAATTTGTTTTAGAATAGTAATACGTATTCGTTGCGATACTGAGGTTACTACTGCATGTTTAGGCGAGAAATTCGGATGTGATCCTTCCAGCAAGGCTGTTCAGTTAATAAAAACGACCTTAGATCTCGGTTTGACACTATATGGATTTAGTTTTCACGTTGGTAGTCCATGTGGAGAACCGATGGCTATATGTCGTGGAATTCAATGGTGCAAAAATTTAATTGACACAGCAAAAGCCATGGGTTGTCAAGATGTTCATTTAATCGATATCGGTGGTGGTATCCCGGGTGAAAAAGATTTTATACTCGATGAGGTAACATATGGAATGAATAAATAAACAAATAAATATGAAAGTTATAAACTTTTTTTTGACTCATGAATCATAAGATCAGATTTAATCAAAATTTAATCAGTTTTCAGACTTGATCAATAATGAACTTGAAAACATAGATTCATCTATAGAAATAATCAGCGAACCTGGTCGTTATTATGTTACATCGGCTTTCACATCTGCAGCTTACGTATTTGGTAAGAAAACTTTGATGAAAGGAAACCAGAAAACATTTATGTATTATGTCAGCGATGGCGTGTATGGTTCTTTCATCGAAGAACTGTTGCATATCAAAGAAAGACATCCAGTTAGTCTTAACAATGTAAGTATTTTATATACTCCCCTTTATTATAATCTACTATAAAAAATATTAAATATAATAGGTATCAAAAAATTAGTTTCATTTTTAATCCAGTCTACATCAACAATTAACGATGAAAAATACTTGAGCACAGTATGGGGTCCTACTTGTGATTCATATGATCTTCTTTTGAAAAACCATATGCTACCGGAGTACAATATTGGAGATTGGCTTGCTTGGTTAGATATTGGTTCATATTCAACATGTCTTTCCACGGACTTTAATGGTTTTCAAGCCCCAAAAATACATCCAATTATAAGGCGAAAAGACTGGTAATAAATAATGTTTTTAAGATAATTATGTATTATGATTTTTTAACTCATAACTCCAAATTTAATATTTTACTTGTAGGAACTACTTCTGGACTGAAGTGAAAAATAGGCAACAATTAAAAAAAGAAATTATTTGACGTTAAATACACAATTAGTTCTCTTTAGTTTACAAATGTATATGCAATCTATTTTGATTCACGAAGCATTTTTTAAAGCTTTCTATAAAAACTGTGCAATAAAATACAAACAGAAAATCATATCTCAAAAAAATAATTAATTTTTGTTTGACGTATGTTTATAAAATTGCAATAATATCGCATATGTCAATAAATTACTTAAACTGTCGTTAGTGGTTTATTGTTCTATTTACAAGTCGAAGAAGATGGCTTTTAAATTTTTGCTTTTTGCGCATTTACTATTTTTGGAGCAACTTATCAAGCTCAATGCTTCACGCTGCGCCGTTTTCTAACTATCATTTTTCTTTTTTGAATACACATTAAACCAACATTAAAGATTAAATAGAGTAAATCAACTACTTATCTATCGCCATGCCAACTCTTTATCAGTAGGGACAATTACTGCATTTACAGTTAACAAACAATCGCATAGCTAATTATTATGTCGATCTCGAAGAGATGTGGTGTACCAGCTAGATATTCGATACTTTTGCAAGTAAAAAGTAGAGAGCAGTACAACCTTCTATTCTTAATCAACGCTCGTATATATAAGCATGGAATTGATGAAGGAATTTGAAATGCATATGTCAGCTGAATTACACTGGTTGTAATTTTTATTTAGGCCATCTATACAATTCTGAAAAGTTTAAATAACATACTTTTTGGAATCAAAATGAACAAGAATTAATGTCTGACATGCAAAGCATTAATTATACTATTTGGGTTTGGGCATACACTTCGGCATATCTTCATATTTTGTACACATGTTTTTATGATGTAACTTTACCTTATCTTATACTGCAATCTAATGACGCATGAAATGAAAGAATGATTACTGTTTTATAAAAGAAATACAAAAATATTCATTAATTTATTGTTAAAAGATTATTCGTTATGATTGTCTTAACGGTGCCAATTTTGTTAAGTCCGTCTTATAAGTCCTCTGATTCCTTTGCATACTTATTACATAATAAGTATGCAAAAAAATTAGAGGACTTATAAGTTATGTTATGCCCGATAAATTACCGGTTCAATTGAGTAAATTTAATGGCCTTTTGATACATGTAAAATTAACTGCGACGGGATTATCTTTGCATACAAGCAAAAATCATAAAAGAAATTTGCACAAGTGGCATATGTTTAGGAGTATAATGAGGAGCATAAAAAATATATAAATGGCTGCACGTAAACTTAGATTGCACTAGGTAGCACTACACATCTGCTACTCTTATACTCACTAAGCATGTCCTGCAAACTTTTCCTCTTGGTTTTGTGCCTCTGCGGAGTCGCTGTTCAATCCTTCGTGGTAAGTTTTATTGTAATAATAATTTCTCTACGATATTATGTTGGTAAAATTTTAACTTGTCGGTATTGAGAATATGAAATACTCTTAGCAACAATGCATTTTACATTATAATAATATCTTTATGAATACTTTTCAGCTCCGCAGTGATAACAGTGCTGCAGATGCTCAAGTTGACATCCGTTACCTTCAACTTGATGTTGATGGAGAACGATACAACTTGACTCTTAAAAATCGTCAACGTGCCGTTATCTATAGCACCACCCCAGTGTGGACTGTGAAATCCGGCCAAGAAGGTTTCAGCTTCACTAACGTTACCGACGTAAGCATTAAGGCTTATAATTTAAAAAAATAATGTCATATATAGTCTCTTAAAAATTAGGTAACAAAAAATTGCTTGTGTATAGAAAAACTATATCAACGGTATCTTCTACGATGATGCTGAGTTCATGGCTACTTTGTTGGCAACATATAACGAGGACAAACACAATATTCTCTATGTAAGTTTATACAATCCAAAATTTTACCATATAATTATCACATTCCTTTTTGATAAAATCATTATCTATTTGTTTCTTATTAGGATGGTGTTGTTGGTGTAAGTACAAAAACCCATACCGTAGTCTCCTACCCCGAAAAGTGGTGGAAACCCGTACCCGTTCCAGACAATAATGATGTCGAAGATAGTTCTGAAACTGTGAAAGAAAAAAGCGAAGAAATTAAGCAAGAAACCCTCAAGCTCCGTTCATCCTACGGTATATAATGATACACCATAAACAGCTTCATTCAATATTGTTGTTAGTTATTAAATTTTGCATTATATTCTTAGTTCCCGGAGAAAAAACTGGAAAATTAGAAGAACCGTTGTCCGTTTTGCACCCGAAAGTCCTCGCCGTTGTTGATTACAGTCTCTTCGAGTAAGTACTCATTCGAAAGACTAAATAAAATTTTACTTTTATTTCACAACTTATGCTTTAATTTATAGGAAATTGGGAAAAGACATTCAAAAGACTGTTAAGTACGTTGCTACATTCTGGAGCGCCATCGACTTGAGATACAGCAAGCTGTATTCCCCATACGTCGAAACTCTCGTCACTGGAATCGTCATCGTCACTGTAATTTTAATATAACAAGATTATCATATAAAATTGTTTACTATAGGTAACTATTGTTCTTTACATTTGTTTAATATATTCAGGAGGAGCAGACTGGTCTGTTGGAAAAGGCACGTGACTACTTTACCGAGAAGTTCATCAAGGACACTGAATACACCAACTACGACAGTGCATTCGTCATGACTGCGTTAGTATTTTCAATAATATAACTTTGGATTGTTGTTTATGAAAAAAAAAAACATTTTTAAAATATCTTTCTTATTTTGTAGATCTAACACTAGGAACGTACAGGGACAATCTCACCTTGGCTCCATCTGTAACAGACAGTACAGCACTGCCTTCGTACAAGATGATGCCAGCTTTGGAGGACTTCTCACCGCAACTCACGAATTGGGTCACTTGTAAGTATAAAATTACTTTATGAATAAGAATTTAAAAATTTTTAAGATCTTCAACTAAATATCATGTTTTTAAAAACTGAAAATGTGAAATATCTTCTTTAATAGTAGTAATCTGATTAGCAACATTTTTCATTTTACAGGCTGAACCTTCCCCATGACGGATCTGATGAAGCTGAAAGCTGCAAAGTTGAGTCTAAAGACAGCACCACTGTTATGGCTCCATCAACTGTAGATGCTAACATTGTTGGATGGTCTCACTGCAGCAGAGTTATTCTTAACGAGTTCTCTAAGTAAGTTTCCGTGAATTTTCTTTTCTGTACTCAATATTGTACCTGTATAAATTATTAATGTTGATATAAATGATCACAATTTTGCAGGACCGAGGCAGCTCAGTGCCTGAAAACTAATTACCGTTATGAATAATAATTATTCGAGAAGAAGATATTAGCTGGATTTTGTTAAACCTAACAATATAAAATAAATTTATTCTTAAAAATATAAAAACCATGTTTCGTAAAAAAATTTTGTTTTCAATATTTGTGTTTACCCAAACTAATAAACACCTACTGTGTTATCATGCACACGAAATTAAAATAGTTAGAATAAAAGACGAACGATTATGCTATAGTTACACTCATATTTATATTACATATTGAAAATAATGTAGACTATAAATAGATTTGATTTAATTTAGTAATAACAAAATGTTTATATGTGAATGTGTTTTCGAAAAAAGTGGAGATAACCTGTACATTTACCAGAACAAGTATAGTTTAATTACAATATGACGTAAACTGCACAGTCCATACACTGTGCCAACTTCTTATCAAGCTCAAAGATAAGAAACCATAATTTTTCTGAATCACAGGTGAATAGTATCATTGGATCTGATAGAGTAGAGTTGTATAGATACTATTGTAAATTAAAATATTTTCTTTGTGAGTATTTATTCTTATCTTAATAACTTTTTAATATGCATATAGATATACATTAATTCTTTAGTTGCATCTAAAATTTTGATTATCGATTGAAAATAAAATTTTTAAGGTATTTAATTCGTATTGCCAACCCTTTAACATAAGTAGTTGAATATGGAAGTTCAAACTACAGTAAGCTGTATTTTCAATAATTGAATTTTCGTAAATTTCGAAAGCGCAAGTTTGTACAAGTGACAAGGTCGACGTCTGAGTCAAAAGAATAACAGGTATATAAATGCTGTCAAGGAAATTTAGTCTCAAACGCTTAGCGCTGTTCTGGATACTTCAAAGGAAAATATTGAAATGGCTTATTTTGATTATCGTCTATCACTGTGCTTTATTGGATTTGTTCTTCAGCTCTCACACTGTTTTGAAGTAAGGATAACTTTAAAGTTGAGCTGAATAATGCCGAATTAACCTAGTATTTATATTGCAGCTTTATAATAACGAATTGACAAAAGAGAAAGCTAGCTTTATTTTTCGTCGAAGAGCTGATAGTAGTAAGTACTTAGAATTCTATAGTCATCCTAATCATGAATAAATACGTCATTGTGTGGAAATGCTTGTTTCACTTTAACTTACAATTCATTTACGATCCATACAAATAATTAAATATAAAAAAAATATTATCAGTTCCAGATTATCATTCAGTTCATGTTGAGACTCTTTCAAAACATCGCAGTAAACGCAATGCTAGATTCAATATTCACCTTGTTCAGTTTGAAATAGATAAACATAAATATAATTTAAAGCTTAATTGGCGCAGAAGACCAGTTTTGAAACCATCTACTCCGATATTATTTATCACATCGGTCTCTAATGAAACTCGAAGTTATACATATAAAGTTGTCGAAGAAGTAAGAAGCGATGAATAATGAAAAATGTATCTGATGGTTTTCTTAAAAAATATAATAAACTTTTTTTTTATATAATAATTCGATTTCATAGGAAGAAAAAATAATCGACGGAATTTTCCTCGAAGATTTAGAGAATGCTGCAACTTTGTTAGCACATTATGATAAAAGAC
>UCQR01091609.1:8288-42887 GCA_900474235.1 Cecidostiba semifascia | reverse complement strand
AATTTTTATTTTTTTTTCGCGCAAAATTGAATGTAAATCGAGAATCGTAAAAATTTTATTTCATTCCCGGGAAAAAGTAGAAGATCAAAGAAACGAAGTGGCCGTGCTTCGGTACACTCAGCAGCGTATATTTTTAGTTTCAAGTGTGTGTTCGCGCGCGGGCAGAAATAATTAGGCATAACTGTAATCCAGTATTTATCGTCAATATAAGCGCGCAGACTTGGAACTTCCGGGAAACTCGCAGAGGATTTTAAATATTTAAGACTATATAGTATATTGGGTTCCGAAAATAAATATCGCTCGATGTGCTTTACCACGTTTGCGCGGAGTTATCTTGGATTTTTATTGCGTATGTATAATTTTACGGCTTTGGACTTTTAGCGAGTAAAATTTCGATCTGTATATACTATATAGATTTTAGAGAAAATTTTAGATTATATAGTATATTATGATAAAGCGAAAATTTCAGTCGGGATCAGAAACCACTTTGGAAAGTTGAACTTATATTAATTTCAGATATAGAGTTTGATGGTTGTCGTAAGAATTCAGAAACTCTGACAGCTTGTTAGCCTTTCAACTAATATTAATTGGAAATAAATATTGTTCCTCGCAATATATCCGCTCATATTATACTTTATTTTTGTACAATTATTATATATGTAGTTTGGGTGTTTATGATGGTGTCAACAACGTTAGCGATAAAAATTTATATATAGGCTTGCAGCGGTGAATCACACTGTGAGCTTCAGTAACGAAAATGTTTTCTTATCAAACATATGTCGTCAAATGTCGGACACCCGCGCGTAGGCACTGTATGTACCTATCATCGATTTATTAAATCAGCAGTTACGAGGCGCTTTTGAAGTTTGCCTTCACGCCACACGAATTTTCAGATAAAAATCTAAATTATATACTACTGCTTCCGTGTTACTATCGCAATTCTCAGCTAAATATCTCTTCTTCATGTCTTAGCGTGCAATCGTTTACGTGCGATGCACTTACGATGCACAAATTAGTAAAATTGAAGACCTAATTTTATTCGATATACCCTGTCAAGTGGTTCACGTTATTGAGTAAGTTTCGCTTTAACATTTAATGCGCGAAATGTGTTTGATATTTCTCAAATTAGGAACATAATTGAAAAAGGTCAAAAAGTATAAGAAGAAAAGTTAAAATTCAAATAGCAACTATAAAGTTTAAACTAATTAAGACAAACATTCCTTTTCTACCTCAAACCAGTACTCTTCTGCATGACTTTTTGTCTAAACACTTTAAAAACCACTCATGCATCATTCTCAGAAGTGCTCAAAACGTTTTTAAAAGAAATTAAAAAGACAAATTGAAAAGTTCGAGATGTACAGTTCCTAGAAAATACCCTGCATCAGCCAAATTCCTCGAGGTAGCCCAAGGGTTAGGTAACCCTATAGTCCAACTTCGAGGAACTAATTAATCATTCATTCACCACACACGAGCCAGCATGAGCCCTCTCCTCCCGCTAATACAAAACATCTTCCTCGTGTCGCGCGCACAACGACCCTCCGACTGAGAAAAAGCAAAATAAAAACTCCCCCGCAGCTTCAGAAGCGCTAATGGATTCGCGGACCGATTTCGAAAGAGAGTATAGACACCACCCCAGATCAACACGTGCGCCGCGTGTGTGTATATAGCAGCAGTGCTATATAGTATAGTAGCAGAGTAACACGGCAGAGATGCGAACGAGAGAGAGAGACGCTTTTAGAACCGACCGATAATCGATATGTATAGCAAGAAGAGAGGTGGGGGCGAGTGAGTGAGAGAGACAGATTAGAGGTGGAGAAGAGAGAGAGAGAGAGAGAGAGAGAGTCCGCTGGTGTGATCTGCCTTCGTTCTTCACTCTCTCTCTCTCTCTCTCTCTCTCTCTCTCTCTGGTCGGTTTTTTTCTGCTCGCTAGCTTTATTGTGTTACACGCTGTGGAGGTTGCGGGGGTGTTGAGGGACGGGAGGGTGCTGGATGGGTCGGTCTGCTCTAGGCTCATGCTGCGGCTCGTCTGAAGAGTGTATAGCCGTGCGGGGGGTTATATAGCAGATTTCGATTGGGATGACGGTTGCGGTTTTTTGGATGGTCGTGGTCGCTTTTGACAGCTTTGCGTGTGCGGAAATGAAACGGATATACGGCGCGCGAAAGATATATTTTTTAAAATTTTAGAATTAAATCATCTCGTCGTAATATATTTATCCATGAACGAACTATTAGTCAAGGTCTGCTAAGAAAAAATATGTGTGCTCGTATATCCAATCGGAAACTGCTATCGATTATATCTCGTCAATTTTTTTATACACCCGCGCGTGTGTATATAATTTATAAATAATAAATCCGCACTCCTAAATGCAAATTGCAATAGTTTAAAAAAAGATAAAACTCCTACGCGCATTGTTCACTCAACTGGGACACACTCGAAAAGTCCTAATGCTCATGCAGCGCTCAATCCTCGTCTTTTCTTCTTCAACGAGTCGGCGACAATTTTAAAATTCCTCTATTGTGAAGCTTTCGCTTTCGGAGTAACACACGCTGTATCAGTAGTAACGATCCGTGAATTGTCAGACACACAAAACTTTAATAATAATGCCGGGGCCGGAGAGAGTAGTGTACCTTCACGAGTATTCTCATCAGATAATCATCAGCAACACGTTGTTGCCGCGCGCGCGACGAGTTACAACCTGTTGAAATTTTACCATCTGGGTCAGAACGCGAACGTTGTCTTCTTTCCTTTATTCAGAAAAGGAATTAAACATTTCGCCTGGCTCTTGTTTCGAATTGTACGCGGCTAACATAATTTTACTCTATTTATATACTGTATATGATTCACAATATGCATTTTACACTCGTTATCAAAATAATTTTCGAAAATTCGGCTATAACGCGTTTTTTTTCCAAAATCACTGAGAGAGAGAGAGAGAGAGAGTGCGAAGAGCTAAACTCAATTTACCTAAAACTTATCCGCAAACCTATGCAAATTTAGAGTGAAACTTATAGAGGTCTTTTACTTTTTCTATATAATCCCGCCGCGTCACGCGCACACAAGCAAGCAAGAGTTTCCGCGTTAAATTTCAGCAGTGGATGGATCTCATCGCGTTGTATATAACCGAGAAACTCCTTCCACCCGATGTTTATATCATTTGTCTCGCTGAAAAAAAAAACGAATCGCCCGGTGATTTATCGCGTTTTCTCCGAGACACGCGTGTGGTTTCTTTCAGCGGAAATGTTGTTAGGCGTCTGTTTTTTAAAATTCTTTTGACGAGGGTTACGAAGCAGCGACGCGGAACTCCATTTCAAGGAAAAAAAATTGAGGTGCTAGTAGTAGGACGTTTTTCATCATGTGTATATAGTTTGAGATGTATAGGTATAAAAGGGAGAAATCAAAAGTTCATCTTGGTAATGGACGCGAAGAAAAATATCACGCTCGCGAGCTTGCCGAGAATCGTATTGTTTCAGATTAATGAAAGCTTCTTTCTGCATTGCTTTTCTTCTTTAAACTTCTTGATTAATTGTCCAAATAAATGGACGTCTTCTGCTTGGCAACGGTTTATTGATAATAAAAAAAAGTTCGTACGCACATAAAAGCGAACGTGTACATATCCGATCGTGTATATAGCGTCGGTAAATTTAATTTCGCTATAACTTTTCGTAACGTGCGAAAATCCACTTTCAATCCCGAAACTCCGCGCGTGTACCCTTCGAAAATTCGAAAAGTTATTAACCATCAACAAAAATTCGACGTAGATTTTCCTCCCTAAAGTACTACTCAGAGATCGTCAATAATAGTAGCATCGGCTCTGTAAAAATTGATTCTCCCAATACTCGCTGTTGAAAGAGCCAACGGCAAATCCTCGTTCGTTTTTGCGAAGCTTTTACATTTATACATTCGCATGAAATTCGCGAAAAAATTGCCCTCGACTTTTTCGTTATAAAAACTGGATAGGATATGTACCAGCAGGGGATGAATGTACAAGTAGCAACACTTTTTTACTGTCGAGAGAGATATTATACAAGCGACAGAGTAGAGATGCAATATTGCAGTCAAAGGTTTAAGCTCACGGTGTAGCCTGGAACTTTGTTTGAATAAACATGCGGCGCGCAATTTTTCGTTGATACGACTCTAAAGCATCCGCGAATCGAGAACGTTGTGAGTTTTTCATCGCGAACATTTCATAGAAATGGAATATTAATTTTCTTTTCCAATTTAAGGAATGATACTGCGTGATGATTGTATGATTTTGGAAATATCTTCCTCAAAATAAATAATAATGATTCCTGGAACAGCAGGTTTCGTACGTCAGACAAGCAGTCATAAATCAAGCAGCATACGTTTGAAGTACGCCGGGAATGTGATTCAGCTGGCAATTCGAGAAAGATTTTTCTCGGTTTCCTTTGTCGTTTTTTATGTATCTCTTATTTCTGAAGATGCCTTACTCGCGCATATTGTTCAATATATCAACTCGTCTTGGCTACAATAATTTTTTTGTTGTTGTCATTTACAATTTTTCATTTCACAGCTCTTATTATTATTCAAGATTGTAATAATCCGGCGAAACGATAACGCAAACAAGCAGCTTGACGTTCATCCATTTAGCACGGAATTCTGTCTCTCGCGAAATTGAACGATAATACTACGGGGCTGGGATCTTGTAACCTGGTTTAACTCGATGTAAGAGCACGGATCGCTTAGCGAATATTAAATTTCAATTTGGATTGTGGAAATTCGAGAATAATGTACGTCGTCGACGAGTAGAGCTTACAGATAATTCCTACTCTATTATAACCGATGATTTATTTTTACATTCTTTCTATGCATATAGTTAGAAGAAGTGCTATGTAGAAATAATTTGCATCATAAAATAATTGCTTGTAGTTTTCTTGAATCATCTTTCTAAATTATAAAATGAAACTTTTATAAAGTAACGATTCTATCATAAAATCTCAACTCATGAAAAAAAAACCAAGAAGCATATAGAATGAAGAAAATAATCCACCCAAGAGCAGCTATAATCTCTCAACACGCACTGACTAAATCTTATTCCTTAAATCCGCGGACGGTATCTCTCTTCTCTAACTCCAACCTCTGACGTTCGTATATAACACGTGAAGAAAGCCGTGACCGTCCTTCCTTTCCTGCACGCGGCTGTTGCTTCGCATCATCACGAGGTCGCGCGCCTATAATAAGTCTGAGCTTTTAATCTCGAAAGACTCACCCACGGCGAGTTTTCGAGTTATGGGCTCTCAAAAAAGAATCATATTTATCGGAGCTGCGCATCATAGGTTTTTCGACGATGATTCTGCCCTTCAACGCTCGAGCCGCTTCCGCGGGTTCTTTCTTCTTGATTCAGAGTTTGACGCGATTGATCGACTGGTGTCTGCTGATGCTAATTGACACGCGATTATTTTTGACTGGTGTGTATCAGAAGTTATTTTTGATATCTAAAATTATTTTGTCGAGCAGAAATGGCAATTATAGTTTATATAGGTATGTGTGTATCGAGAAAACGTACATGTGCAACAATATGCAGTGTGATAATTTAATTGATCTCGTGAATAATTAATTTACCGTCGACATCAATTATCGATAAATAACTAATTAATTAGTCGAATTCTTGCATTTAACGTTCCGTGAATATCATGTCAGAGTTGCAAATCAAGGGCTCTACAGCTTTCGAACATACCATTACGTGATTAAATTTAAAAGTCTCAAAGGCAGGAAAAAAGCAGAAAAAAGTTAAATTCTTCGCTTTCCCCAATGACTTTCTCCCTTGACATAGCTCCTCCAACAACAATCGTAATTCAAGACCCCAATCTCCCTCCTCAATATAAAAAGCCGGAGGAAGAAAAAAAAAATTGCCGGCAGTTAATCCCCGAGACCGCGAAACCGCAAAAATAATCACCCCCTTTCTCTGCAGTGGCATCAAAGAGCCCCGTGAGAGAATAGGGGGGCGGTCGCATCATCCCGAACAATAGAGACGCGCTATACTTCGAGTATCTCCTACCCTCTAATAGTCAACCCGCAGCGCTTGCGCTATCTGATTTCTCTCCGTTTCGCGTAAATTTCGAAGAGGCTTGATACTCCGGCTGTTGTGCGTTATTGCTGGGACGACGAGTGAAGAATTGAGTGGGTGGGCTTGAAATTAAATGGCCGGATGATTGGTTTTGGTAAGGGATATAGAGAAATGAAAAAAATTTGTCGGGGTTTTTGGTTAGTTTGTATAATTTAATTTTAAAATTGGAGAGCTAAATGCAAGGTAGCTTTACAGAACTCGACAACTTTAACTTTTTGTTAACAAGTATATTTGCACTTTTAGAATTTCTCGTAATTTTACCGGATACGAAAATACAGAAAATATTCATCATCGCCAAAATGTTATATATCCGTTGTTAGAAGAAGAAAAAATAATAATAAAAAAACCGTAATATATTAAAGCCATATCCAAAATATAGGCTTCCCTTCCGGTGAGTAAACGCAGAGCCGAAAGCACTCAGGTTAATTCGACTACCGCCGCCTCTCGTACGAGATGCATCCGACGATCCGACTCAAGTGACATCGTCTTATTCTCGTTATTTCGCGTCGTGAGGCTGTTGCCGCACAGACGGGGAATTCGATTCCTCTCGGTAGTCGGGACAGAGAATTGCTATTCCATGGATGCGACAGCGAATCGGAGAGCGTTTGGTTTCGTGAGATTCCCAGCGTTTAGTATAGGGTAAAGCAATCGCTTTTTAGAAGGCTGCTGTCTCATTGTTCTGTGTGCGTGCTACGGTTTACGAGGAGATAATGGAGGAGCTGCATGAAGTAGTTGTTTACTGGGATATACCATGGATTTGTTTCTTCTATATAGAGAAGCTCTCTGTTTGAAATACAACTGTTACGCTTCATCGGTATAATTGAAATGTATATAATATATAATGAAATATTTTGATTTGCACATAATTATGAGTTAGAGAGCTTTCTTAATAAGGATACGCGCGAGATATGGCAAAATCAGAACAAAAAAAAAAGAAACTGGTATAGTTAAGTTACGACATAGACCTTCTCAAAGCTCTATCCACTCGCGCCACAAGTTTCCTTAATACGTCCTCAAAAAGCTCATAAAGAACGACCACCTCGGAAGAAAATCTTCTTTAAACCCCTTCAATATCACACACGCACACACACAGTTTCCTTGACACCAACAGCAACTGCGAACCGCATGGCAGCTCAGAGCCGTATAGTCTCTCGCGTATATTTATCATTTCCTCACAGCGATAGTGACAAGCTCTGGGCGACGTCACGCCCTTCGAGCTCTTCCCTAATTCACCAGCGGTCCGCTTTGAGCCAAGCTGTTGCTACTACTATACCGCTGCTGTTGTTGCTGTCGTCGTTGGTGCCTGGACTAGCTCTAATAATGACATTGCGCTTGGATCTGACCGAGTTGATGATGCCACGTAGAGAGACTAGCGAGAGATTGCGTGGATTTTTCAGAAATGATTACTTGGGTTATTGGTTTGGAACCTCTATGCTGGTTGAGAGATGGAAGCTTGAAAGTGAATCGTAATTCTTTTTCTTTTAGTACAAACTAAAGCCTAGGATGAGTTTACTAGATTCAATATCAAAACAATCTTTTATCAAGTACAATATATTTATTATCTAAAATTCTGCTCTCTTTATAACTCGTATACTTAATAAATATTAGTGATGATAAATCTTGATTTACTTAACCAAGAGAGTAAGACATACTGTTCTCTGCTAATCTTGATTTACGTACAAACGTGCAGCGATTACTTTAATCAGTCGAAAGGCACACTATATTTGCGTGCTCGGCATAAATTATGGTTGATCCACCCTCTACTTTCTTAGTTTTATAGTCGGAATGTTCATCCAATATATTATGCAAAATTTTCATTTTTAGTCGCAGAGGTACTGCTAAATTAATTTTATGATAAAAACTCAACAGTTTTTAATGAAAATGTTTAGTTTTGCTTAATCTATTTTAATTTTAAATAAGTAACCCAATACACGTTTCACCTGACCACTAGACTTGACGATAAAAAAAAATCAAATTCCCATTTGGTTCCAGCAGCGAAGGAGCACGACTACCCAGCGGAAGGCTCCGGGGTACGCTCGGCGCACTGCAGCAGCGAGCCCCGATTGACGGACAACGACGCGAGTCCCGGCCTGAGGCGACGAGGCAGCAGACGTGGACAAAGTGTACATCACGCGCACCACCGCAAGGTCAACCCTTACCTCGACGTGCCCGACGTGAACGCCCCACCACCCCAAAGGGACGACCTGCTTGACGAGGATCTATATCGGCTCAGGAGCTTCAGTCTCACCAGTAAAGGTCAGTCGTTGCATTGATATTACTTTAATAATAGGTATATCATATTTTCGTATATGCGAAAATGATCATATGATAATGTCTTTTTTTAAACTTAGGAAATTGCATAGGTCGATGTTTTTTTTTTTAATATAACTGTTCTTATTACACTCTTGGGGGTATATCATAGAAATAACAACATTACGATTTAATGCTATAAGAGAGAGAAAATCACTCTACAAATCTTGATTTACGCTAAATGTGCGGTAATTAAAACGGTCATTATACGTCTTACCGAAAGTAGTACGGCGATGACACAGTATAATAATATAAAGTAAATTAGTAATAAAAAGCTTATCGAATGAAGCTAATAATTTTCGTTTGAACTTCACGAAATATCTGTAATTACAGGGTGAAAGCTCCACAAAATTATCCGGAAAAAAGCGTTTCAAGCATGAAAATCGATTGCAAATATTTGTCATAAAAATTAAAATGTACCTTTCGCGTTGATTGTTTTCTTTTATGTTGAACCAATTCTTGTGTTAATATAAGCTTAGGGTATACTTCAATTTTCTTCGTACACTCTCTTTTACTAACTTTTTCTTCGGTAGAAGGAAAAATTGCACAAGAGATTCAAATAAAATATTTTGAATCTGAATCTTTTAAATTCTTTGAACAGCTATCATTTGACGTTCAGTATTTACCTTCCCAATTAGAGGAAAAGATCAGACGTCCATCATACAGCTTTAGATATATTGTCTAATTTGACAGTGTAACAGGTCTTGGCAATAGGCTGAACTGAACACAAGAAAAGAATAGCCGCGTGCCAAAGTAAAGAAACAATGCGACAGGCATCCTATCAATCAGGATGTAATTACACGATGTCCATCATTAATTTTATCTAAAAATAAGCGAACTCGTCGCTCAAAATAAGCTCTCATTGTTTTGCTTATCTAAAATTATACTCCTCTTTCATTTCGTAATCTGACCACGCACTAAGGCATTAGTTGCACAAGACCGTTGCTTTGTGTATGATAATTAACAAGCTTCTATAGCGATATTGACGGGGTTTTAGGGAAGAATATCAAGTTTGAATGATAAGTTTTATTGTAAAGTCGTAAGAGCTTTTATGTAAAAGAAAAATCAAATCCTCATTTCTTCAAGAAATTAATAAAGCTCTTAATGAAACTTCTAGCGTAATTCACCTTCTTTATCCCATAAAACTCATTGAATTTGCTTGAACGAAAAAGCATTGCCGCGAGGAAAGTCCATTAATCCATTACCTTTTTTTCGCAGTACGTACGATGTCATTAGTCTAATAAAAATACGATATTATATTAAAACAAAACGCCGTGTGTATAGAGTAAAATTTTCTAATACCTATAACGAACAACCATTTATTATAAAAACTATTTTATTTAATGCACTAAGTAGCCTCAATGATGATTGCTATGTGTTTACATGACCATAAAGTCGAATTATCAAAGTAGAAGAGGCAATAGCTCCGAGTGTTTATCGAGCAGTCTATAATAAATAAATATATATAAACCTGCAGTAAGTCAAAGTTAAAGCTTTAATATATACTCAATTTAGATAACGTTTTGTTTATTTTTATGACGTTTTTCAATCGCGGGATCCGTACTAGGGAGTACTTTACTTTATGTGTGCCAGTGAGCTTTAACGATAGGAAGTAATTGTACGTGTAGAGTGTAAATTACTGGTTGTAAGTCCAAAGCAAATCAAGCGTTGCACTCGACCGCATCTCCCATAACACAAGACTCCCATGATAAAATGCACGATAATAAATTATAGGCGCCGGGCATATAATACATAAATGGCAAATATGATATTTCATACCATATTACAAGCTCGATTATGAGCTACATGACAGTCTTTCTCAATTTATAATAGAAGCTACTGATGGAATTTCGCTCTAAATAATTCCCTCTCAACGAATCTAAAAAGTCAGACTTAAAATAAAAACAATTTCTTGAAAAAAAAAAAAAAATTCCACATCGTCTGAAACTCTCAACGACACTCGTCTCGTATCTCCACCATAAAATCCAACGCGAACCCGCCCCACCTTTCTCAAGCTTACACACACATACATACGTATACCTATACGCACTCGACACTCCAAACGGTATAAGCGTATAAGCGCGAAGCTAGTCTCTCGGTGTAAAAACGTATAGCCGGCGTCCCTTAGCCCTTGTGCGCGTTTTATGTCGCGAGAGATGTGGTAATAGCTCGTGAAAATCGAGTTCGCAAAGTTTTATGCTACTTTCGCCTGGCGCACGCGCGCGCGGGCGTCGATGACCGTATTTCTCTTCCTCGTATAAAGAGAAGCTGCTACTGCTGCTCTTTGTCGTATCACCCTCTCTCTCTCTCCGTTATGTATTTTATGTCGCTCTCTCGATCTTTTATTTTACTTCTGCCGCTCGTGTATAATTTTCACTTTGTTCCTCTGACCCTGGAAAGGTCTGATGGGCGAATTTCAAAATTTCGTATATACTATATATTAGCTCTATATCAGCCGAGCTTCGTTTTTGCGTCCCAATTCAAATTGGTATGTGCCCATGTAAGTGCATTTCTGTTCTCTATTATACCACTTTGAAATAACTGGAATACTTCATTTTATACACACATTCCTGCCCGAGGCCTACTGCAGCGCACAGCTGTGGAAATAGTTAAAAATCTATTTGCGGAATTTGCCAATACTTCTAAACGCAGAGAAGGCAGTACAATTTGACGGGTCGATATTGCAACATCGGCCGAGCGAGAGAAAGTTACAGGGATAGATAATTATTTAATTCTGGAATGAATATTCTTGTGGATTATCGGATAGAGAGCCATACTGAGAAATGGTTAATTCGCTACGTATAAATATTTGAATAAAAAAAGCTTTTATAAATACTAACTTATTTCGTACAATATGTAAATTAAATATCGGAATTTTCCACCTGTAAACCACGTTTTCCGTATATACAAGCATCTTTATTTATCAGTCTAGGCGGAAATTCAAGAAACGTATATTTTCCTCGACAGCGCATTGAAGGTATATAAGCGCCGATATGAAAAAGCCTAAGCTTCTCCATATAATAAGGCATGTATACGAGCCAGACTATATCGATCCACCACTACTCGCCATGATACAAGTATAATACATGTATCAATCAGTCCATTCTTTCTTTTTCGACATTCCTTCGCAGCAGAAACAAACAAATTTCATGTATATTAAAAATATCCACCTGCACTTTTGTATCGAATTTCTCGCACGAGCATTATCGAAAACCCATAAAAATGGAATTGCAACGACGACGGAAAAATTCTCTCGCTCCGACATATAATATACTTTCTCCGTTAATTCGTCAAAACCACACGAGGGAAGACTCATTCATCAGTGCGAATGTCTCATCCACATCGCCGTTTACCCAGTTTTCAATGCATCCCCTTGCAGTCACCTTTATTTACCCTCCGAATGTCGGGAAGAAAAGCTCGTGCGCGTCTTAATCTTTAAACTGCGCGGGATTCTCGAGAGATAAAGGAGATACGTTAAATCCTCCACTGATGCGCAGGGAGGACAGCTGTAGAACGAGCGAAGGAAGAATGCGCGGCTTTTCTCTACTATATCGGATGGGGATGTCTCTCGTTCTGTATACTTTTATTCGTTTGCTTTTGGTAGTTTTCGTTGTTTCTAAACGATAGCTTTCTTATGCGATGAAGAAAAGACAAAGTGCTTTTCAAGCTGCGTAGAAATGTACCGCTTTTATAGTATTATTGTTATAGGATTGGCAATTTTATGTTCCGGTTATTTGCTCATTAAACATACACATGCAGACACGAAAATATTTATCAATATTAGTCACCGAGGTTTAAAAAAAACTGTATGTACTTGCAAGATTACTAAAACCTACTCAATGAAATAACTTTGCGAAAAATATTGGATATTTCCAACGTTATGCAGTATAAAAATACCTTTATATCGACGATATACTTGAAACCCTATATATTGTTATATATTGCATCTAAAATGAATATTTCGCGGCTCTAATGTTACTAAAACACCTTGCAAAACTCGTCAATAACTACGAAAATCAATAACTCCCGAACACACATCAGCAATAATCGACATTCGCCAGCACTTCTGATCATCGTTTTCCATAGCCGTTTTGCCCGAAGCTCCATCAATCGTTAATGAAAGAAAAACGCCGAATGTAAGCGATGGAAATAATTGACGCATATTTTTTTCGCTGATTGCCAGCAAAAATTTCGCTCCGAAAATCCCTTTACACACGTACTCTTGTTTAATTGAAAACTCTCCGCACACGTGGGCTTCGTTCTCTTCTACAAACACACACAGGCATACCTATACACACACACACACACACACAAACAACTTTACACTCGATTTTTTCACAATCTATGAATAGCCTGGGATTACTAATTTCGGTTCTAACTTGAGGTTTCTAATATTTGCAATCGATAGCGAAGGCCGGCTCTATTTATATAATATAGAGAAAAAAAGCGCGCTAACCGCGAAGATATATTAGCAACTTTTTTCATCGCGCAAAATATTTGCCGAGGAATTCTTCGTCACGTCAGTCGTTCGTTACGTCCTATAGACGTAAATAAGATATGTAGGTCAGCAACCTGCAAACAAAAAAGAAAATCTCTCATCTCCGCGAAAATCTCCAAACTTGCCTCAGTTTGAAAACAAGCAAGCGACCGAATATAATTCGAGGAAAAGGAGAGGTATATCCAGCATATACAGCAAAGTTCACAACACCACTCGTGGTGTATAAGGGAGAATCGCAGAGGATAAACGGCGATTCGTGAGGCGACGCACGTATACGTATGTGTATATACGGCGCTTCATCGATCGGCTATAGTAGCGCATTCGCATAGGGGTGGAGTAGAAAACAAAGACGCGTTGACGGATGGACATCGATATTCGCCCGGCGGAAGCTTCTCTTGTGGGCGCGGTTTATACGTAAGTTTTCGAGTGGCTCTTCTTGAGGTTGAGGGTTAATGGAATATTTATTCTAGCTGGGCTTGAGGAGAAGGACGAGAGGATGTTTGTATTTATTTATACGAGATGCGAATTTTTCGAAAGGGTGGACGAGTGATTAAGGTATATAGTACCTTCGATATACTGCGCTAGTGAAAATATGTGTACACATCATTTGTTTTTCCTTCCTTCTTTGTTAATCAATAAGACGTGGATAATAATCGTTGTTGTTTGATCAACAAATTTTTTTCAAATTTGTTTACATCATATCTTGCATTACTACATGAAATTCATTCGCTTTCCGCATCACAAGCTTTCCGTACAGGTATTTCCTGAAAGGGTTCGTCCTCTAAATTAATCTTTTACTGACACGCATGAATATCTCACACACGTGGTCGACATTTTAAGGTTATTCACGATACGTTTGAATACCTCTATTCAGCCGACCCGTGCGAGAAATATATGGGCAACTCCTTAAAAAAAACGCTATTTTTTGTCCAACTCTTGATTAAAAAAAAACATTATAAAATATATCAAAACTTGTACAGTAGCATTCATATACTGAAAAGCCTGATAGGTTACATGGAACCATTACGTTATAGAAAAAAAATTGATGAAAATATTCGTATAATGCTCGACTTTTTCTTATATAACGTACAAATAAATGTCCCATCCATTACTCTACGCATCTTCTCACAGAAAAATCAATCTCCCACACACAAAACCTCCTATATACCTCCCTTGACGACACCAACAATCGTCCAAGCTTAAAAGCAATTTTAAACAAGTCTATACACAGTCGGCTTTGTCCGTGGAAATGAAAAAATTAGCGCCCACTCGCATTCATGAAAAGCAGCCGCGAAACAGAGAGATAGCAGACAACCACGGGAGCCGGTGCAATTGTGCGGCGGTAAATACATCAGCGCCTTCGACGTCCGCTACGCTTCATTAACTCGACTACTGTGGTACACTGGTACACACGCCAGCCTCTACAGACTGCACTAGAGGCTTCTAGAGTTATCACACTAACACACACGTACACCACACACTGCGCACGTGAGGGAAAAAGAAGCGATGGAGGCGTTGATTTTCGCAGCCGATGCGAGTCGAAATTCGATTTGCCCAGGGCTGTGTGTGTGTGTGAGAGAAAAATTATTCTGAGGAAGGGTGTGTTATTGGGTTAGAGGATAACAATGCCCTCGAGGATTCGCCGCGCGGGTAATTAATTGGATTCCGAGAGCTGTTTTGGTTGTGGGAACAAGTACATTGATATTCGGGACTGCTTTTTGTTTATTTAACGAGAGTGGATACGTCGTGTAGAATTTGTATTCGGATAGATGTGAACGTCGAAAATTCATGAGTATAACGTTTTGCTACTGATGTGATCGAATTGGATTAGTGAAGATGTGCATGAGTTTTTACTCGAAATGAAATTTTTCATATCCGTAGAAAGCTATGCGTATAATAAGAATTTTTAGGATGGATCGCAAAATTTGAATATCTTTATACGGCATCGTTCATATAGCTGCGTGTGTGTATACCCTTATTTTATCACTGCTATATAAAACACGCGAATTGTAGTTATATCACGTAAAGCAATAACAACTTTTTTTTTAAAAGAATTTCGCTATATTACACCGACTTGATGTAGATGAATCATCAACAGTTGGTTAGCCCGTTTTTCATCACTAGATTATGCCCTATAAGCTCGTTAAATATGGATTTCATAAACAATTTATTAGGCACAATGGACAATAAATCAGGGGAATATCGGGGGAATATAATAATCTTATAATAAATACATTGAGTATCGCAAACTTAACGATGCCCAAGACACCCGAACAATTATCCTGTTCTGCGCGTGATAAAGGCTATTCTATTATATCAAATATTACTTCAATTATTATATACTGAAGTTTTGTAAATCTCTGAAACAGTATAGGCTGAAATTTCTGAGAGACATATGAATTCCCATCATCGACATAAGCAAGCATTCATTCGAAAAATCATACACCCTATTCAGTACAAATATCAAATTATCAGTAGCTATATGATGGATCTACTTTTTCATCATATTTCCTCTTCTCCGCTTCGAGAATCGCACCTGATTGTAAATCTCGCGGCGAGAGCTATAGTAACTTCGTTTGGTACACACGTGTACATGAGCGTAACAGGTCCAATTGAGAAGTGGATATGTTATATGCAGAAACGAATAAATTCAATTGGCATCGGGATCACTTCGAAATCAATCGTACCTTTTATAAATTATTCTGGCTCATCTGGATGCACGCTGTAACGCTTTTATCCGGACAGAGTAGAAAAATTAAATTATAAAGTTTGAATGGCTGCAAGTATACGTGTAATTTTTTCTTTTTTTGCATCTCTTCAGAATCTAAAATGCAGAACAATATATAATAGCAGGATATTGTCCAACCCCTAATAAAAAAATCGTTATATAATACATAGTTTAATACGGGGTGAAAGAAGGACAAAGTGTGTGGCGCGGAAATTCCATTTCCACGAAAGGTGCATTTCGGCATATAGCGGCCGACGATGTGACGCGTATTATATATACCGCTCTCGCGCATACGCATAATGGATTGAATTACGAGACGCGAATCGCGCGCGCATTAGGCGTCGAACGTAATTTCCAAGCCGTTAATCACGTTGAGTGCGATCCCGCTTTATCCCTGGTATATATTATCTACGTTATATTATGCGCGCGTTGATTTTTACTAAAAGTTTGTTAGCTTGTGTATTGGCCTGTAGGTGGATGATTTTCAGGTGGTTTCGACCTTTTATACAGTGCGCTGTGTGTGTGCGTGTGTGTTGAAAGCTTGGGAAATGGCAGGTTAATTGTTTGACAAAATTTATATTGATCTACTTGATATGTCCATTAATTTGATGGAGTTATTAAGGCTTAAACGTGTTTAGGTATATAGTGTAATATAATAATAATATTGTACGCGGGAGTAGACCCATAGAAAACATGGGTTAATGTAATAACGATTATAATTAAACTAACAAATAAAAATTATCTATTATTGACAATCAGGGGGCTTTAGTTTGAAGTCTTTAGGTCAGTCTAGCCAAAATCCGATCGTTACTACTCATATAATTTCTGAACAGTATATGCAATTGATTCTCGTCGAGGTATGTCCGACAATGTCCAAATTGTATCCAAAGCCCATCAAACACTTACGAACGGCTGTAGTTAGACGCGTAAGGAAACTCTCGAGTACTTTGCAATTAAGTAGATGTGATCAAACACAAAAGTACTTATATGCACTGCTCGACCGAAAGTTCGGGTTCGTAGATACGAGACGCAAAACTCGAGATAAGTTTGCTTCGGTAATCAAATTGTCGATTCCGATAAAAACTTTTTTCACTATAAACTTCAACAATTGCTAGTGTCTTGCAATTAAACAGATCGAATGGCTTGTAAGAGTAGCGAAAAGTTTATAGTTAAAGCTCCTTTGATTCTACAGGTGACTCAACATAGTCGATCAATTGTCCCAAAAAAAGTAATATTCTTCTATGCGCACGAATAAATTTCATTTCACTTATGTATAACAAAAGAAATATTCTCTGATCCACAGGAGTGATAAACAGGGGCGACTCGTTCCGGAAAAAGCGCTCACGTTCGAACTCGCTAGCCCCGGCGGAGGGCGAGCCCGAGGAAAGCATCAAATCCTCGCCTCCGAAGGAAGTCACCTCGTACAACGTGGCGGTGTTAGGCGCCAGGGGCGTCGGCAAGTCTGCGCTTGTCAGCCAGTTTATGTCCAGCGAGGGCATCAACGCTTATGAGCACGTCCGCCAACGAGGTAAGACTCGTTGATAATAATGATGATGATGATGATGATTGAGGTTGAAACGATGCAGGAAGATTTGATATGTAAATGGGGATCATGGCGTTTGGTGGCGACATTTTTAAGGCATCACTGGGAAAGTAGATTTATCGATAAAATTGACAAAAGTGCACAGCTCTTTGAAAACTACATATGTCAGCATACTACGTTTTCAGATTTCCAATCGTAAATGAGAAA
This sequence comes from Cecidostiba semifascia, assembly GCA_900474235.1. Classification (NCBI taxonomy): domain Eukaryota; kingdom Metazoa; phylum Arthropoda; class Insecta; order Hymenoptera; family Pteromalidae; genus Cecidostiba; species Cecidostiba semifascia. The sequence continues at coordinate 25,515 of UCQR01091609.1, read as the reverse complement.
AAGCGATGACTGATGACGAATGCAAAGATAGACGGAAAGCAAATGATTGTTTCAAAATATGATTAATAACATTTTTCGTTGTGACAGTTACCCAATATAGAAATACAGCAGTATATGCGAAAAGTCCAGTGATATGCCATTTTAATTTAATTCACGTGCGTCTGTATGGTGTATTAATCAAACGGTGAAACTACAAAAATCTTACTTGTATACGTCCGAAAACTTTCTTCTTTCGAACAATCCCAGTAAATCTTCCAAAAGTATTCCGATAAAAACCGTATAGCATTGGAAGACACATGTCCCTATATATTAAGACAAAAGTAGTCATGATTTACGCGAAACTTACCTCTCGAGCCCCATCATATGTCACACACGAGAAAATTAAGAAAAAGAAATTCTTCTGATTTAAAATTATTGGAATCCAAGCGGAAAATTCGCCCCGCATGACAAAGCTTACATGCACAATGGGCTGCAATTACGCCGTCGGCTATCGTGCGAAAATCGACTAGGTTAATTAAGTGGGGGGATGTATAGAAGGGCGTCTCGGATTATCGGGAAATTTCACTATGCTAATCGAGAACAAGCGCCGCGGGTCGTTCGACTATCCTCGGAATCGCCGGCAGCTCTTTATTCGGCCACAATACGCTGCAAGTCAATTCCAGAATAGGGTGTGTATAAGAATAATTTTTTTTTCCTTTCTTGCATTCGGAAATGATCGTCCCATAGAGCGAGTTTTCTTATAGCTTAGAGGTAAAAATAAACTTTAATTTTTCCGTGATTAAGAAGCACATTTACGTACACGCGCACGAGAATAATGACAAATTGCATTTTTCGCTGATATGCGATAACTGCACGCGCGCAGTGACTACTGATGGAGCTAGCAGCCTTCTTAATTAACGCATTCGGGTCGTGCTCTGAATGCATATGCCGTTTATTTTTTACAGTAAAAATTAGCAAGGTTTCTTGTTGTTCTTATGGTTTTATTTTTTATTCAAAAGCTCTTGAGATATTTCTTAAACCGAACTGTCTTCCTGATTATAAATAAGGTATCTCCATGGCCGCTTAATATTTTGTTCAACATCGTTCCAAGCAAATAGGAGAGACAGCAGCCCTTTAAATACATTAAAACCCGATTGAAGTATATTTTAATTTAACCGTTTTAATTAACTTTTAAAGTCTTGTCCTTTTGCGACAACGAAAAAGATAAACAGCTCAAAGAGAAAAACTAAAAGGGCGGCCTATATAGAAAGAGAAACTCAGATGAACGATTTTATCAGAGCACACAATATATAGAAATATATAGACTTATGAATTTATGCAGGAACAACGTTGTATATAGAGTGACCGACCACGACAAAAGGACAGCATCGCGATAACGATCCTCAGAGTTAGTACAGTCCAGATTTCTTTTACACGCGTTTCCTGCACTTGCGCTTTTATCAGTCGCTCAAAGGGTGTGCTTTGTAAAGTTATTTCTTTGTCGTCAATGTACGTTTCTTGCGGAGTTACGATTTATTAAGAAAAAAAAGAAGGTTTTTCATTTACCATTGATTGGCATACATTGTTGGCGAGAGCCTTTGTATTATTAATTATGTAGATGCTTGATCATTGGCTAATTTAGATAAGCATCGCTATCACAATCACGCTGCTCGTCACGAAGTAGAGATAAATTATACGTATGTTTGTACCTAGAGTGTAATAACTAGACTTAAAAAGGGTATAGATGCGGAACGAGCAGTACAACACTTTCACGATACGCACTTTCAACAAAACTGACTGAATGAATTGGGTTATAGTCAAAATTCGTAAAGTAGTTTTGATACCTTTGTCCTGCTTTTAATTGAAAATGATAATGTAAAATCTAAGAACGTGTATGATAATGACTATACAAATGTTTGTGATTAAAGTTATTCACTGACTTTTCCTCTCCTTCCTTTCAATTTACTGTATAAAAAAACATTTTAGGATAATCAAGCATTTGCATGAGAATTATGCACAGAAAAAGATCCAAGATATTATCCAAAAGCGAAAAGCTCATCGATCCGAAAGCACATCAGTCTCCTTCGCTCCCTATAACTCCCGCGCCGGCATGCATATAGTATACACACGCATCGCATCCTTCAGAGCAACTCCTTAGAGTTTCCTCGAGTGAACAGAGAGGCCGGCAAAATTGAATCCCTATCTCTCCCTATCCTCGCTCTCGAAATTAACAACGCCGTGACGGCAGAACTCATGCCGCGTAGCGTTATTATACATCACACACACACAACTCCTCCTCCAGTATATAGTTATAGCTACACAAGTGTGTGTGTGTGTGTGTGTGTGTCTATTCGAAGCCGCTATCAATGGGCAAAGTTCGCGTGACAAGTGCCTCCGCAACTGTTGCACACACTCTAACACGTGCACATGCATATATTATACATATATATATATACATATATAAAGTCTCGTCTGTGTATTTTGCAGATGCGCCGAGCGAGCAATCCGTCTTTGTTATGCTGAACGGCGAGGAGAGCGAGCTGCGTTTCGTCGACGTTACCAATATAAAGGTCAGTTTCTGCAAGCTCTACTATATGTTTGTGTGTCTCTCTCTCTCTTTCTGTTGTGTTGCTATATACTGCGCTGTTATGTATGCAGCGAACCCGCAAGATTTCAATTAAAACGTCTCGAACGAGAGAGACAGCTTCTGTGCGATGCACTACTCTCGAGATATTATATACCTTTGTAACGCTATCTGGCTTGTCGATTTTTTCGATGCTCGAGTATATTTCGAGAAATGCGCGCTATACGGAATTTTGATTGACTTGTGTTTTCGCAGCTGTTATACATACGAATTCACTGCAGTGGGCCGATTCGGAGCTTTGCACATATCTTTTCTCGGCTTTTTAGAATGTATTTTATATTTGAACAGTATATTGCTTGTCATTGAGACGAAAATTTGTTAGAAATGACAGTTGCTTGACACTTTGATGTTTGCTATATGATGTATATACGTAATGACGATGAATAATTTTGTTGCGCATGTTAATATAGTTATTTAACCCATGGATTTTTTTTACCCATTACCTGATTATTCTAACGACAAGCTATACAATATTCCGTAACCACAGCCAAAAAAGCATAATAATCAAATTCGAATAAAGCGTCGAGCAATTTCATAATCAGCGCGACTCCGCCATATCTCGTCGCGTGCACGCACGGCTTATTGCTCTTTCGTCCGCGAAGATTGATTTCCCTCTCCCTCTCTGACTCTCGCGACGCTTTTAACGGACGACGAGACGCACGCACGCACGCACGTTACATATGCAAATTTAGACGTGTGACTCAGGCGAGCTTTCGCGAAAAAGCTCGAGGGTATCCCCTTTCGCGGAGAGGGCGTTGGACTTTTGCGTGCAAGCGAGAGAGAGAGAGAGAGAGTGGTTTTTTAACGAGTTGCTAATTGCTATCATCAGGGTGTCGCTGAAGGGCGGCTTTTTCGACCTTTGTGCTGCTGGCTTTCTCAATTGCTGCTGGAGGTGTTGTTGTTTCCTGGTGGTGTTACGTAACTGTCGGGCATCTTGCTACGAGTCGAGTTGATATATACATGAGCGGTGAAGGAAATGTTTTGAATTTCTGATGAAATATATTTTTTCATATATTTCAATGGGTCCTTTTGTAGCCTTGCGTTATTTAGCTTATTCAAAGCTTGAAAGAGATGATGGTTCCATGAATAATAATGCATTGATTCGCTGGGAGAATATGGATATTGTGTTGTGTTCTTTAGTGGATGCAAATTATAGAAAAGATACATACGACTAAAGACTAAATCTCTCTATAAAATATTTCACATCAGTTGACTGACAATGAATATGAACATTGTATAAGACAGTTTGTAATGCGCTTTTACAACTTTACATAATGACCTTTTAACAGGGGGAAAACATCAGGACAAACTTGATATCGCTCGCAAAAACAGCCAGCACGAAAGTGAGGCGTCGCTCTGGAGAGTAATAATTGAAAACCGTTACTTTTCAATTAAACGGAATATTCATATAGTATACCCTATACTCTCGTCAAAGCTAAAACGCACGATATATATGTTGCGATGGAATTTCAGTTTCAAAAGTTTCAATCTATCTAAATATAAATTCCCTACAATATCGGAGGCAGAACGAAGAACCTTTGAGCTGAATAGCTGGCCAGAACACAGAAAGGAGATAAAACCTTTTGACACGCTACACGTATACACGTCAATGCGAATCAGTGTGAAGTTTGCAATTTTCTGCTCGTCGTCGAGCAGAAAAATGAGCTGTTGCACAATTTATATAGAAAAGTATAAATTTTGCATCAGTTTCTTTATACGTTATATACTGTGCTTTCATTTAAAAAAAAAAACTTTTTATTTTTAATTATTACACGAAAAAAATCGAAGGATCGGACATAAATCAATTACACATACATATCATCTAAACTAAATTCGGAATACCTCAGTTCTCGATTACTTTTCGTGTTCTGTGAGATGACTGCCCGTAAAAAGTTGGCAGTTCAATATTCGAAAAATGCATTTAACACGGTTAGCTTTTAAAGGTGCGTATACTGCAGGAGAAATAGGAGATATAGGAGAAAAGAAGAAATAAAAATCGTTTGACGTACATATTCCCGTTTGCAACCCAGATCACGGTGAAAGCGAATATATCGTTTTGCGAAATGTCGATTAGTCTGAAAGAAGTTTGAAATGAATCTTCAATATATATTTTCAAACAATTACGTTTAGATCACGAATTAAACTGTCGTTTGCAAGTAAATTGTTTGCTATCTTCCTGTAAAACACAATCATCAATCATCAGCAAACATATCGTATTTTATTTGAAATACATACCGCATGTTCGAAAAGCGTCTCATAAGCCAGCCGAGTCAATTCGAATAAAAATAAAATTCAAAATAAAATGAAAAAGCTAGTTCAAGTAGTACAACAAGCCCCCGATTCGCGGCAAGACGTCACTCCACTGACCACGATCAAGCGCAAAGACACGTAACAGTATCAGCAGCAACGCGTGAAGTTGATTAATCCTCGGCGCAGTAGTCGTTCATCAGAAGTAGCCAGAAAGACCGCCGATAATCGTGCGTTGGCCAACATACTCGACTCTCTCTCTCTCTCTCTCTCTCTCTCTCTCTCTCTCTCTCTCTCTCTCACCTACAAAGCAGCTTTCGGAGACACGCGTAAAACGCGTCTGATTCACCGGACTTGTAAATAGCTGCGCGCGGCCCAATTCGCGAAAAAGATGACGTGCGAGAGAGAGAGAGAGAGAGAGAGAGAGAGAGAGAGAGAGAGAGATGTTCTACACGCTGCGTTTTGTAAGGCGAGAAGAGGGTGTTGGGAGAGACAGGCAGAGAGAGAGAGAGAGAGAGAGAGAGAGAGAGAGAGAGAGAGAGTGGGGGAGGGCTGTATCGGAAAACGACAGATGTACATAGTCGATAACTGAGTTTTGAACTAGGGGATGACAGTCCGGATGCAGGTGCGGCAGCTTTTTTCTGAGAAATAGACTAGCGAGGTTTTTTTGATTGAAATGTTGAAGATGAAGCCTTCATTTATTTTGTGAATTTTTTTTTCAATAGTCGCGAGGAAGTACATTAATTATGAGATGCTGGATGTTGAATTGCGAAGAAAGCTACACCTTTTTTATAACAACTAATAGATAATATTAATATTTAAAAGAATGCGCGATGGTTAAATATAGTTTATTATAAAGGAAAGGTTCTATATTATTTCATACTCAATTTTCCGAAAAATTCGATCAAATCGACCGAGAAAGCGCAACAGCTCTGTCACATTACATGAAATATAGCAAAGCTTTGTAATCACAGATACAGCCATCAGTCGCCTTCGCTCTCACAAACGCGCTTTCCTCTTCCCGCGAGATATTCTGATTGACGTTTCGAAGTCGTGCCACCATTACCGCTGCATGCAGTTTGCCTTTACACGTGCGCAACTTCCCTTATATAGCTATACACAAGTAAAAGGAGTGTATGTACGTATATGCGCATAACTGAAGTATATACGCTTCAAACGTCAAGTACACGCACCGAGAGGAGTTTCAGCTTCCAGTTTTGCTTCTTTTTGGCTTTTTTGAAATAAGAAGGAGTTTTGCGGAATCCGTGAGATGGAATTTGCAAGGATCAGCTGGAATTTTGAAATTGATCGGAAAATTAATTGATGTAAAGGATTAGAAGTCGTGTGCAATGTTTTGATTCGCATTCAATGTGTACTTGTTATATCTACCATCAATTTAGTTTTTTATAGAGTAAATCTTGTGAGCATTTACATAAGTGATAACTAAAAAAATCAATTTATTTCCATCACCATATAAAAATATACACAACGCAATTTTGAATAGAAACAAGTTATAAACCGACTTCTGCATACAGTCCGTTTGTTTGATGCACTTCTAGCCATATCGAGCTTTCTCCACTTCGCCGCACATGCATGTAACTTTCCGCCTAGGTATACATATCCCATCAGCCTCGGGAAAATTCATCCAGTCAAAAGTATGTCAAACCTTATTTTTAAAATTCAAACAATTCAAAATGCAAAACAATCGGGCCTTTCTCTCATACCTATACCTCATTCATATATCACAGGGAAATACAACAAGACGAGAGTTATCCATAGCTGACACTATATTCTACGACCGTCGTTTTGTTGCAGGAGCTCGACAAGATCCCTCAGCCGCACGCCTACGTGGTCATGTACTCGGTGATCGATAAGGCGTCGTTCCAGCGAGCCGAGGATCTACTCTCGCGACTCCACGAGCTCGACATCCGTGGAAGACCCGTCATCCTCGTCGGCAACAAAATCGACCTCGTGCGCTCGCGCGTTGTCTCCTCACAAGGTGAGATCATAGCTGTCTTTTTTATGAATATATATATAGGGAACAAAATGTTTATTTTGTATTGTTACATTTTTATTAATTTGAGAAGCAATTAATTTTCTGTAAATGTTGAATACTAAAAAAACTATAGCAATGACAGTTTAACTCAAAATATTGATATGTATGCAAAAGATAAATATATTCACGTTGAAAAGGCTAATCTCGAAAAGTTGCTCCTTTTAAGTGCGAATGACAATACTGCCTTTGCTTTGTTTTCCGATTTTATACGTAACGCAATACTTAGCCCCATTAAAAGCGGCTTAAAAGGTATCAGCTTTTTAATGATAGAACATCGCGAAAAATACTTAAGTTAATGGATAAATATAATGTCAAGATTATTTAAAGTTTCTTTTTTCATTTTAAGAGCGATAATTTTATACTAAAATTGCACGATTTTATTTACATACTTTCTGGTTTTTACGTTATTTTAATCCATTTACCTGATTTAAAAAAGAGATCTGGTATTACCGCAAATTGAAACGCGAAGTAACCCATTTTAATGCACACGATTGTTTGCAGATTATTTTATTCCCCAGCTAATTAAAATAAACGCAATTATTAAATTCGTGTATATTGTAACTTATATAATAATATATATTGCATGAAAAATTCATTAACGAAATGCGCTAAAGAATTATAGACAGTTTTCACTATATTATTATAATTAAAATACTGATGCACATCAGCTATCGACTACAAAATTTTTAATTCGAAATAAATAATGGCTTATTTGATAACTTTGTAATAAGAATAACAATAAAAATTCATTCTGCATAACTATATATGCCACGTGCATATTTAAATTTCCGTGAAATCAGTATAAATATATTCCTCGTACATCCATAAACAGCCGCGAGCAACAGCAGACAAGCAAGCTCGGCGATGTTCCTTTAAAAATGCAGGTTTTAAATAATCAATTTTCTGGTGGCTATGGCATTGTACAAAAATAACGACGTTATTAAACAGAAATGAAAATTTGTAGCAACAAAAATTAAAATTCCTCATTTTGGCGTGACATTGCATTCCATAATTCAAATTTTCAAAAAAGTTCGTAAAAGTATATTAGAGAGTCCAGTCCGGTTTATCTCAAAATTGTGTATGTTTGAAGCTTAGAAAGCTTCCTGCGCTTATTCAGTTTACTCCTAACTTTATGCATACATCTTTGAACACACTCGAGGGGTAAAAAAGGCTTTGTGATAATAACGAAGTGAATAACTTGGCGGAAAAAATTAAGTTTCGTAGTAGCTGAGTGCTTTCTGTTTTCGACATATACGTCGCACACACACCCACAAGGCAAAGTTACTTTTGCAGCTAACCTTTTTTTTTTTAATTATTTCTTTAATTTTTTTTAAATTTTTTTTAGAGAAATTGTCAAAAACGTTTAAGCAAAACGTAACAAACTTAGAAATCGTTTAACTCAAGAAACAAGTGAATATTTAAAATAGAAATTAAAAACTGATATCATGATGAAATTAGACTTTAGTTTACTCATGCTATAGCACAACAATATCTCATCTCAAGCATCGAATTTCTGCCCACAGATGGCAAATGTCTAGCCTGCACCTACCGCTCCAAATTCGCGGAGATCTCGGTAGGCATAAACCACAACATCGACGATTTGCTCGTCGGCATCCTCAGCCAGATCCGACTGAAGGTCAGTCAGAGTCAAGCAGCCGGAGCCTCAGGTTCGACCGGTGACTCCGATCACTGGTACAAGTCACGAGGAGTCGTCAGGGCAAGCATGAAAGCTCGACAGATGCTCACCTGGCTTTTCGGCAAGGAGGACCGCAAGTTCAAGAACTGCGAGAACCTACACGTCCTGTAATTCTATACCTAGTTTCGCTTTCGTATATACACCTGCATTGGGAGGTTGAATGCTTGATTTACTTTTTCCCATTTGTATGCAAAGCTTTCGATTTCGAAACTCATCTCGATGGATTTCAAAAAATATTGCGGAAGTTATTCCGTATGGCGATCAAGAGCTGTGCGTTCAAGCTCCCACTGTCTGGTGCTTTTTCTCGAAAAGAGAAGAAGAAGATAAAGTTTAATCCGGATATGAAAGCTTTCATTTGAATCCCGAAGAGAAACAGATGTGATGCCTTGAAAAGTCTTCTATTTCTTAGTTATACAAGCTATGTGTATTATTGAAGGCAATTGATGATTGAAAAAAGTTATGGTATAGGCAGACATATGCTATTTCTTTCGAGCTTGATTTCATAACTTTAGCGTTGTGGCGCAGCGTGAGGACGTATAACGTGACTTCACAATCGACCAGCTTTTGGTGTTCGGTGAAATCGAAAGCTCAAAAGTGTGAACGAAAATATATTTCAAAGTATGCTACAGTCTTGTAGCCGAGCGACAAGCGGCAAAGTGAACGATAAATTTTCACCGCTGGACTTCTGAAAAGTATATATAATATATATATATAGATACGTATATAATATAATGAATTCTTATAAAGAAAAAGTTACAAAATACATTGAAAAAAAAAACTATGAATGAACTTCCATAATGTATAATATTTTGGAGTTTCAGCGACATTTCTATAAGACTATAGGTTTTAAGCGAACGGCCAAAAACGTGCAATAGGTTTATACATGTATGATAAATATAATATATATTTGAGGATCCGCAAATCCCCTTTTACCTTGCCGACAATATACACTTTATTTAATTTTATTTATTTGTGAATAAATAAATAATCATCCATGTAGTACCACCGACTCCCATACTGGTCTCTGAAATAATTTTTATCCGAATTAATTTTTTCTTGTATTATATTATAGGAAACTATATGATTCGATCGGGTGGATTGATAAACTGTAAAATAAAAAATTCGTCGTACGTTCAGACTAATTTTCGTTGTATAACGCGCAGCTTCATCTTACTCATATCCCCAAACAAAAACCAAAGAAATCGTATCTGTAAAACTACGGTCGAAACCTATGTGTCCAAGACTAGTGACAATCGCTACAACTGCAATAAGACGGTGTATAATCTTCCAGTTTTCTGTTCGCTCAAAGTCTGTAACTTTACGCATAAATGGTTATAAATATATAGATCATCCAATTTCTACTTCTACTATACGATGAAAAGAGAAAATACAGGACAAAAAAGCTATACCGACCAAAAAACAAAAAAAAAATACTAATCGAGCTGTACGTATTGAAAGGTTGAAATCCTTACTTGAGGGTGAAAACACAAACGCGACCACTGCACTATTTTTTCAGACGAATACTCGACGAATGTTCTATCTTCTATGCTTCAAGATATGTAATTGTAAGATTTTCATAAGACAATAAACGTGTACATTTTGTCGAAGCGCGCACGTATCGAATTATTATAACGTATCGAACTAACGCGAATTTAAAGGAAAAAAATAATGTTATATATATATATTATATATGCGAAACTATTCTTGAGTTTGGTTTTACGTTGATTTTCGCGCGCGTGAAAGGTGCGACGTATGTTTTGTTTTTTGAAAATCAAGAACAAAGCGTTTTAGATTTTTAATTATAAAAATTTGTATTAAAACATTATACAAAGTTCGACGGGAATTAGATATGAGATGAAAAAAAAATGCATTACATAATTATATAATATATACATTTAATATATATTGCGATCAATGATAACAATCAAAAGGTCGTGTATTCAAGCGAGATATACCGAAGCGTTTCTATTTTGTAATTTTTCTCGTACAAGGAGTTTCGTTTTTACATGTGTAAAAGAACAAAAAAAAGGAATTGTTGGAGCGATTGTATGTTAATCGAAAGCAAAAAAAAAAACTATAATATTCAATCAAAATTACTTACTCCGTTTTATCAAGAAAACAAATCTATATATACATATATAGGAAATATACATATATTTATGTTAAGTGTAGAGAAGCAAGCAAAATGCAAAAAAAAAAACACGGGATCAAGCTGAAGTTTATAAAAAGATTTTGACGTTTTAAAACTGAATATAATGTATAAGACCATGTTTATGTCGTCGCATATAAATCATATTTATATACATACAACAACCGGAAAAAAATATTGCGTTATTTTAGGATGTAAAGAGAGACAGAGCGAAGCGTTGCGGACATCGTGTATACGACTGTATTGTACAATATAAACCATAAAAGGGCAGAAAAAAAAACTAGAGCTTGAGTAATCGATGCATCATATATTACCTCCCCTTCCCATACGTCCCGTTGTCCGGAAAGTCTTAAAAATTCATGAGTCTTCCTCGCCTCACTTTATCATTCAGATCTCAAACAGAGAAAGAATAGCTACACCTTTTCCACTCCACCATTATTTCAGTCTCGAAAATTCGATTTTCCGTTTTTCCCATTGTCGAGTACGGTGGAAAAGGGTCAGGCTTTTATATCCGTTCTAAAAAAAAAATCTGCAGCTTTTTTTTTTGTTTTACGCTAATTGAAAAAAATACTCCGAATAAACAAGGATCATGCAGCGTTGCTCTCAGCTCGAGTTCAGCCGTGTATGCAAGAATAGCATATATATAATGTTCAAAAGAGGAAAAACTTCAGCAGAGAAAACATCTCGCAAAACATCGTTACCGAAATTACCCCGTCGCAACTTCATGAATCAGCCGCTACATTCATGCGCAAGAGTATTATGGTATATTCTCGGGAGTCGAAAAAGAAGAAGGCAATGTGATATCACTTCGTTTCCCCTTGGTCATAAAAAAGTGGAGGACGAATTTCGACTTTCTCAAGATACGACGTATGTATAGGTATGTGTGTATATAGATAAAAGCAGAGGGAGTCAAGCGTATGTGTATATGTACTGTCGAGTTGAGCGCAGGCGTATACCTATATCCTCTGGAAATTACTGGGCATACATGTAGCGTATGTATATATAATATATATGAGCACAAGCGCAAGTTGGTGTGTGGTGGTATATACATGTCGACAAGCTGGGTGGCGGATGTGAGCCCGGACCTGAAGCTTCGTGTAATTTTGTGATGTATTAAGGCTGGATGTAGAGAGGACGCGGCTAACTGCATGGTTGAGTTGCGAATTAGGGAGAATTCGTGGTGAGTATAACGTGTTGGGAGATTTTAATGAATTTAAATTATGCCATATAGCGACTTCCAGCCAGAGGTGTGAGTTATTTATAGAGCTTTAATTTGTTAATTTAATATATTTAAAGTTATATCGAGGTATCTTTGCTTGTATTTATTTCTTTTTTTTATATGAAACTAAAAATTTTCCGATTTTTTATGTACTTAATATATTTCAATAATAAAAATTGTGCTCAATATTTCATCATCTTTATAATATCTTCGTTTATATTACCACTGCAAACCATGCACACCACTGGAAACTGCAAATTCAATGCATATATTGTTAGAATAGTAGCAATACGGCGCAAATACGTCGATGCGCATTATCGTTTAGGATTAAGCGGAAATTCTCAAACGTACTAAAGAGCGTGGGAGCGGTTATTAGAAAATTCATATGAGTATGGGAGCTTGACGTTATTTCGGAAATGGCTGTGTGGCATATCTATATGAAACATTTTTGTCCAATATACATTCCAATAACTTTGATGACGGTATAATTTTGAATTTCAATGCATACATACATATATACATGTACATTTTGTAACTGTACAATCTCGAAATAATGCAATATCGAAAAAGTGAAATTATTCGCGTCTGACATTACACGGCCTCATACTACTTACCAATTTGTTATAGACATTATTATAATAATTCACTTTTATTCACCGTATAATATGCAAACAATTAATCTCAAAACACTATCTTGTCAGAAACTCATGTTCATATTATAGATATAGTATAAGCATATAATATTAGGCACTAGCCAATCCTCTGTTACGTACATACACTCGAGACAAACGAGACCGCAAATCCTCATTTGCAAACCCATGCACACACATCAGTAGACTACAAGCTCCATAGGTATTCGCGCTCACGTCAACAAGCAGATCAGGTCGCGTATACACCCGCCGATAATTAGATTCTCAAACGTGCTAATCACTCGACTGCCTAATCAAAAGTTCATAACGACCCATTAAACTCCCTCTCAACCAAGTATAGTCATATGGCAATGCGTAGAACACATTCGTTGATACATCATAGCCAAGTCCTCTGATATGAAGTCGAAGTAGCCGCGCCTCTAATACTCGTAATTTTTCGAAAACGCATTTACACGCACCTTCATTTCCAAGGCTGAAGGCGATTTAATGCAGCGATTACTCGGAGGATTAAGTGCTCGACGCGACGCCCTTTTGCGTGATAGTACGCGGACCTGTGGCTGCAGCTGTTGTTAGGAGAAGAGGAGTGGACGCTGCAATTTTTCTTGAGGGTGTGTTGTCTGTGGATTTTTTTCATCTTCTTTTTACACACGCGTGATGTGTACCTATAATTATATTTCATGATGAAGCTGTAATGTAATATTTTCTGTCCGTAACGTATAAACATTTTCTGGTAAAAATTACCGTATAATTTGATGTAATCGTGTATATTTATTACTAATTTACCGTTCAGAATGTTAAAATGTCATAATACAAAGTAAATGTAATTTTTATCATTTAAAATATTGAAAAACCAAAAAGTTTTTATTTTTTAATTTTTTTCCAAAGCTTGCGCATAATTCTGCAAATGCAAGGAGGGCCTTATACTCCATTATGGTTATAATTCAAACAAGTTAAAAAAAATGAAATTTTCACTATCTGCATCGGTCGATCCATAACCGACTTTGCACACATGAGACATGGCAATAATGCACCTTCTGCCGCTGCATAAACTTGCGCAGCAGATGTTCGATAAGCTTCGTGTAAACCCACTATATGCGCATATTTGCGAGATATTTACACAACATTTTTATATGCACCGTCGATAAAGCGCGCATATCACGTCATTTAAAAAAAAACTTGAAGTAAAAAAATAAATTTTTAATTTAACTTTGTCGAGAGTTAACGTAGCCGAAAATGCAAATGAAGTCTTTACATTCTGTACAAGCAAAGAGAAACTCATTACGAAGCAGTTAACAACTTTTCTCTAAACTCGAGAAGAAAAAGGGAAGGCTGTGGGAGTGGGACGAATGAACGAACGCAGGCTTGAGTCTTTTTAATAAAATTTTATTTACTATACGAAAGATTTTCTAGGAAAATTGAACAAACAAACTCTATGCTCAGTTTAATACTAAAATTATCACAATGAATTTCACGTAAGCCCTGACTCGAAACAACCCGAGATAATAATTTTTTTCGCTACCAAAACTCAGTCCTTGTATGTGTATCTATGTGTGTGTATGTGTGTACGTCAGTGTAAGTGTGTGTACGCGTGGTTATGGTTAATAACGCAACAAATGTATAGTAAAAACGTGAATTTATGTGTAGCGTACAATATATACTAAAGTACGATCGTCAAAAAGTAAGGAAATGACGCTACAGAGGAATGATGTGCGCACCATCACCCAGTGGACTAACTCTTGTTACGTGCGCTATTATTATATATGTATATTGTTTCAAATGAAAATCATTGCATCGCGCCGTTACAAAACGTACGAAAATTACTATAAAAAAATAACTATCGCAGTGTTTTTTATTCATTCAATGCAAAGACAATTTTTTTCTTAGATAGCAAAGAGATGGAAATCTATGGAAACATTAACAGCTGGAAATGCAAAGTAGAATGAACACATTTTTCGTAAAAAAAAACATGTAAGAAGTTCTTAAAAATATATTAGAATTAAAAATTAAATTTGTGCTTTTACTTTTGAGAGAAAAGAAAAATAAAGTAAATATTTACAAAAATATCGTAGTTAACAAAATGCGATCCGCTAATATACTTCTTATTATGCTTTCATTGATTCCCATCAGTCTTAATTAAATGAAATGTCATCCTTACACTACCTAAAACATTATGCAGCTCAATATAATTATTATACGTTTACAATATCGTTATTATGGTATCGTTAGTTATACGACGAGTACAATTGCCATTTAGAATCTAAGTTCATTTACGTCATATGTCCGTTAAAAAACTAATGCACGTGTCTTTGCAAACTTCACTTTCGCTCTTCTCTTGACAAATTCAATTCGAAATCGCACGATTTAAAAAATACATCATCAACAATAGAATTGCACTGGTCACGAGCAAAAACTCCTATCTTTACAAATTCTACCTGTTTCCACGTTTTTTTTTCGAGCACGCAATTTTCACCAATTGCGGAATAAAAAAACTCGAGTGTTTTTTAAATCATCGCGACCATATCATCCGTTAGAAAAAAAATGTCTTGAGAAATTCACCCTCTTGAGTATAGAAGATTTAAAAATATAATTTCGCCTCGTATTTACAGCTAAAAATCTCATACAAAACCAATTTACAACAGAAGCATCGAATGCTGTTAATGTAATTTTCCAAGTACAAAACTATAACGACCATTTTCAAAAACAATCGCTCGTAAAAAAAGACACTTTTCATCGGCAAATACACGTACGCGCCGTGAATCCTATTTGCTGCACATAATATCACAATAATCCAGCTGTTTACAATAGCACATTATTGTTACCCTGACAAATTGCACAGTTTTGTTATACACAACTAAATCGTTTCCATCTTTCGTTCATATTTATAATTATTATATGTACAGTTCAATTCATCCTGCCTCAAAGTATAGCACCATATTTAGTTCGATTCAATCAATCGTTTTCACACGCGTCTCTCAAATACAAATTACATAGTATAAGCCGGTATCGCGTCGACTTTTTTCGTTTATTTTTGTTATCATTGTCTTGTGCGAACTTCTTAACTGTCGCTATTAAATTATACACCAGTCCTTTGAATGTTATACGTTAATTATTGGAATGATCGCATGAAATCCGTTAGTCAGAGTAACGCACGAAATTCGATTAAAATCATGCGTAAATGCAAATAATGCTCGATCATCATAATTAATGCTGTGTCCGCACAAATTGACGTTTATTATGCACACCTGCGCACACGAAATTTCGTTCTCATCAAATCATCATCGGACAGACGCTATTATATATATTTTTTAAAGTTAAGCGTAAATAAGGACGTTTCATAGTGCACGAATTCGGCAACAAAAAGGTTACAAAAATATCTAGTCGAAATCCGCTATAAAAATGTTCGCAATTTAGTCACAGATACGTTCGCCTTCATCTACGTCACAAAATCAACATCCCTAAAGAAACTAATCAAGGCCAACTACATCTTACGTTCTAAGAGCACCGCAATAAAATTTGACATCCCTCTATATACACACACGCGCGAGCCAAAGTCCGCATAAGGCCGTCGG
Organism: Cecidostiba semifascia; assembly: GCA_900474235.1. Lineage (NCBI taxonomy): Eukaryota > Metazoa > Arthropoda > Insecta > Hymenoptera > Pteromalidae > Cecidostiba > Cecidostiba semifascia. The sequence continues at coordinate 9,306 of UCQR01091609.1, read as the reverse complement.
ATATTGTATGAACGAGTTCGTTGAACTCGTACTGAATTCTTATGCGAGTGCGGCCAAAGGAGATGAGCTGAGGTCGACCGGGTCGGTTGTGTCGAGTTGACGCGGCCGACGGAACAGACCTCAGAGTAGACAGAAACAGGATGAGCTTGGAGTTGACGCGGGCTGCATCCGACGCGTGTAGACCTTCAGCAGTTGTCGGTGGACCCTGAAAAACAGATTTTTTTTAAAGAAACTCGTTTAAAATTATTTCACAGAGTTAATACACGTCTACTGAACTTTCTGTAAGGTTCAGTGTCAGTAGTAACTGTCTCGTGTGGCAAGACGAGTTTTTTCGTCTATTTTTAATAATACACTTATCACCAAGTCATTTTAGCTAAATGAGTATACGTTTACCGTTTAGGAAAATTTAGCAGATAAATAAAATGTAATGTAACGTCAATGTGTAATTTTTTTTGTCATCATTTTCCAAACGGGTGAGCATTATTTACTCATAATTACAGTAATAGCCCTTCAAATATTCAGACATTGAACAATTGATACGCACTTTACGGTTTAGCACTAGATAATCAAACACGACTCTGATCTGCATAAACAATAGCATTCAAAATCAAGCGATCATATTCTCTAACATCACATGCAATTATAATCGTAGGACTATATACGCATAACAACAATAATCATAACCAAACATACGCGCACTAAATTAATAGAATCGTGAATGCAGCGCACGGCGCCTTCTTACGCTCGAATAAATGCGAGATCGCGTTAGCACTTCCAAAGCAAGCTGTGTGCATACGAGAGCGCAGGTATTAACGTTTAAACGTATACAGTTCCGCATCAGCGTAATATGCGTCGCGCATTTTTATTTCGAAAAGTGTATGAAACGACGCTCCGCGCACAAAGCCACCTTTCATTTCGATTTAATGAAGATTTATGATGAGTTGGCGAGGCTCATAGTTTTACGGCTGCTTTCCGTAATTAAAAGCTTGAAAGCACTTTGAAACGAAAAGTAATGATG
>UCQR01091598.1:518-13068 GCA_900474235.1 Cecidostiba semifascia | reverse complement strand
CTGTAAAACAGCCCAATTGATTTAGTACAACGTTAATTATGTACATGTAAAATTCATCATTACCTTGAAATTTTCTTTAATGTCCGGTGGATTATTACAGAAACTTGGTAATAGAGCCCAAATCTGTGAAGTCAATAATTCATTACTGTGAGCTGCAATCCCTTCATTTTTTTCTTTTAACAATTTAGATTTCCTCCTATTACATAAAAAAATATTTTTGAGTTAAAATTATTTTAAGAAAAGAATGGCGTGTTATAAAAATATATTTCTTACTCGCAAGATTCTGCTAATGGAAGTAAATTTTCTATAAAGTAGCCGAGTGTTGAGTGATTAGTACAGTCTTTCAACACTGGTAGTAACCAACTTCTTTTTAAATCAACGTCTCCTCCGGGACCCTATAGAACGTACATATGATATATTAAATAAATAAGTTAAGATGTTTGTATGGAATTGATAAAATACAATTTTATTACGAGAACGTAAACAAACCTGCAATGGGATAGCAGATAAAACAACTTGGGGTCCTAACGATTTAACTGCTGCACCAACCGCAAATTCAATTTCCGCATTGTAAGAAAATTTATACGAATCCCGAAGTTCTGCTAATGCGACTAAAATATCTACTAATTCCGCTTGACAAATTGGACCAATGATCTATGAAAAATATAAGAAAAGTTAATTATTTATGTTTAAATGATTTGATGTTTATAGGTCTTAATTATTACCTTAAATAACGAAGCTATAAGATGCAGTACATGGTGCCATGCAGAGTTATATTGATATTTCATTCCATTTTGAATGAGATGAATGACTTTGATCAATGTTGGTTTACATCTAAAAAATATTATTTGAATTTTAGTATTGAAATCCTAAAATAAAATTTTTAGTTTAAGTTATGACTTACTGCTTGGCCAAATCTTGTTTAATACATAATGGTTCAACGCAATTTTCCAGAAGGGCTTTTAATGTATGGGATGCTCCTGTAAGAACATCTTCTTTATCTGAGAGCCACAATTCTGTACATCTTTCTATAATTCGTGGTAGATTTGCTGCGCAAAGTTCTGGTGAATGTCTAAACACATTGAAAGCATCATCGTTTAATAATTTTTATGACAAATTTGTAATTATTGCTTACAAAAATTGTACTTACACAGCTAAGTTACAGTATGCTTCTTGCATAACTGCAAGCCAGGCTAACGTTGGTTGTGTATCTCCAGGAGCTGGTTGATAGTCATAAAGTGCATTTATGATTTGTGCATTTAATTGTGCTGGTAATATTGCTTCAGTTGGTTTAGATATGAATAAACCATGCAAAGTTTGAAGACAACAAGAAGTTACCAAAACATTGTTTAAAGTCATTATACTAAGTAATCCTTCACACAGAGACTATAAAATTAAATAGATAAATAATATTGAAAACGCCCAATAAAAATTATATCTTATCAGAATGAATTTGAAATAAAAAATACCTTCACAGAAGACTTTGGAAGCTGGTGAGCAATATCTTTCAATAAAGTTAAAACATGTAATGTACTGGTCAGTTGACCCGGTTGACCTGCTGTCTCTAACTGAGCAAGACAGTGTTTAGCAACTTGAGGAGCTGCTGGATGGTATGCAGGATGATTGTCACTTCTCATGATATCACTGCCTTTCAAGATGGAGCAAATTGCATGTTGAGCTGCTTTTCTCACTTTTGGCTTTGAGTGAACAGTGAATGCTAAAACAGCATCTAAAATTTGCAGTGTAGAAGAATTACTCCAAGTAGCAGCCTCTTGTGTTCTTAACAAGACTGAGAGACATCCTATGCACTGTAAAATAATTGAAATGATATAATACTTAAAATAAATTAAGAAAATTTAAGATATTAATTATGCTTACATGACGTAAGATCAGGAAATTTTCTTCTGATGCATATTTCATCAAAATTTGTACAAATATTTGGCTAGCTTTGCCAAACTGTAATCTCAACACATTCTTTGGTACAGTTTTCATTCCCATTCCTAAGAGTGACAGAATGGCAGATACTGATTCTTCTGTATCAGCAGTTTCTAGAGTTGTCATCTTCAAAAAAATAAATTTCACTTATTAAATGAAGAATTATCTAGACAATACAAGTTTTATTGTTCAATATGACTTACAAGGGCAGCATAATATTCAGTTGATGACTCTGTACCTCCGTTTTGTTTTATAACTTCAGTCACTGCAGCTAAAACTGCAAGCATTTCTTTATGCATTGCAGAATTTGATTGAAAATTACTTAAGAACCTAGAAGTATATGATAATGTTGACTACTATAAAACAAAATAAAATAGGTATGTTAAAATTATTTTAAAAAATATGCTATTTACCGACTAAAAGACATATTGGAGCAATTACTCCAATCACTAGCAAAAGTATCAAAAGTCTTAAATGTTGTTCCTCCAACAGAGCTTTCAACCTCATCGACTTCAATATTATTATCTGAAGTTTGAACTCCTTGGATAGCATTGTGTTTCTTTAAAACGTCTGTTGTAAGTCCAGTTGAACCTATTTTTAAAAAAAAATTAGTAAATGATTAGGAGGTTAAGAAAAAAATGGTAAATATAAAAAAAGTATGTTGAAAAACTATGAAGGTTGTATCTATTTAATAATAATGTGTAACACTACGCCCAAAATACTGTTCAATTGAATCAACACGATTTGTTTTACTTGCAATGTTATATATACTTACCAAGATTTTGTTGAAAAAAGGCCGATCGCGCCTGATTACGGTATTTCTTCGTTTCTGGATTCGAGCTAGAACTTTGTCCTTTTGCCCAGCGTTTGGCTTTTTTCCGGCTACTTAAACGAGGACCGAATTTCCCCATTTTATTTTAGTAATAATATATAATCGCAGGTACTTAATATATTCTTTTACTGTAATACACCTCCTGTGTATGGAAGCACGTGGTGCGAAACGGATCGACGGTGCATTTGTCAAACTGATGGCAACGCAGACAACATAACCTCACAAACATACGGCAAAAATAATTGTCGCTATAGTGCTGCCGCCTATAGGGAGCAGAAATGAATTGTCTTTCACCATCACGGACTTAGAATAAATATGTATATTCTAAGTCCGTGTCTTTCACGAATTGCGAATTCGAAAGCAAATTCAGGCTACTGTTATCATCTCTGCTGGGTGTGGGTCTATTTTTCCACGTGGTATACAATACATAGAAAATTACTTTTAGTATTAATATCAACTTTATTAAAATGTAAAATAAGTATACATTTATTACAATTTTTCCCAATGGTAACGATGTTTATATTTTTTTAATAAATATTTTCCCAATTATTGAATTATTGTAAATCTTGTCCTTTTTTTATAAATTCTTATTTATAATATCACGATTCCTTTTCAACATTTTATAGCAGTATAAAGTGTTGCAACCTTTTTGTTTTAATAACAATGAATGCGAATTGTTTGAAAACTTGATTATTATATAATTTAATATAGTTTAATTTCTTATACTTTATAGTTTTCATTAATGAAATGTAAGTAAAACGTTATAAAATTATATATATTATTGTAAAATTTTCTTTGATAATTATGAACTAATTACATCTACACCTCTACATATTCAGACAAAACTTTTTGAATTTTAGAAATAGTTCAGGCATTTCTAATTCTAAATAAATTATTATCAAAATGATTGGTAAATTTCCATTAAATGCACCATCATATTACTCCAGTAATAAAAGTGCTATTAACTAAACTTTAGTAACAAGTTGATTTCTACGCTGTTTATAAAACAAAACTTTAGAACAATTATAAAATTTTTCATCATTTTCTTCCTCTTTCATATCCAGGAAAGAGCAATATTAAAATCATTGCAAGATCTTTGTTAATTGGAAATTTAAGATTTTTTTTAAGTTTGAAACGGCACGTTGGACAACAATTTACACCTGCTGTAAAACTCTTTTTGAGGCAACTTTGACAAATATTATGTGCACAAGGTGTAGTCACTGGTTTAAAAACTAAATCGTGACAACAAACACATTGCAATCTGAAAAAGTACAAGAAGGATTTTTGATTCAGCTATCATAAAATTATTAATTATCTACAGAAAATTTATATTTTTCATGTCACTCACGATTTAGAAACTTGATTTAAAAAGCAAGTTTTTCCGCTATCTAAGTAAGATTTGCATCCTTGCCATAGTTTAGCATTCACAACATCCTTATCAATTAATTCTGATACATTACTATCGAGATTATATGGCTCGACTTTTTTTTTTTTCTTTGGTTGCGTATATTTCACTTCATTGGCACTACTTTTTATGCTCACTTTCTTATCTGGTTTTTCAAAATTTTTTTTCTCATAACTGTCAGGGTATCGCATTTTTAAACCAAGTTCAGTTATTCTTCTTTTACCTTCTGGTGTCCACGGAGGAGGTAATGGATCATCTCTACGTAACAGAAATCTCCATAGCTTAAAGCCATCTTCGTTAAATTCAGGATAATACTTTACAACTTTGTAAAGACCATCATATCTACAATATAAGTATTTTGTATGTTAAATATCTTATTCCAAATACTAGTGTTTATATTATTTTTTAAGGTTAAAAAAATGATTGTACCGATTGCCTTCACTTGGAGCATATTTGCTGTATTTAGATAGCTTATAGCTTCTTACTACTCTCACTGGTATACCAGCTCGCCAATCAGTTGCCACAGCTCCTTCTTGATCATTAAATTTTGCTCTACAATTTAGAGCCAATGCTTTATTTGCACGAGTTAAGGTTTGGTGTGAATTTTGTTTATTACCTAAAAAAAATAATTATTATAGCTGTAATTTGTAATTGTATACTACACATATAAATAAGCACAGTGTATTATTACCTAGTACATCTCTTCCTCCAGAACCAGTATAAATAAATTCAATGCCATTATCTATATCTCCATATCCACCAGAAAGTATTATAGAATAAGCACAATCGCTTTCTCTACCATGAATCCCAGCTATTGGAGGTACATGTACTCGGTCTTCAGCCAACTTGAGGACGTTAATTTGATAATATATTTTAAAAGTTTGAGGAAAAAAATTTAATTTCAATGTTATTAATAAAGTATAATACTTTTACTCTATTCCACCAGCTTGTACCAACTTCTATACCAGGTATTGGTCCTCTGTGATCTTTACGAACAGTTGGGTAATGGTTATCTTTTTTTACATACATTATTTTATAACTTCCATTCCTTTTCTGTCTTTTTTGTATTTTTTCTCCCATCTATATGAATAATCAAAATTTAATAATAGTTTTCAAATACTGTTTGTCTATAGTGTTAAAAATGACGTATACCTTTACAATTTCCGTATCATCAGTTTTACATCTTGGACAATACCAATCTTCTTCAGGCACTTTAGGAAGAGCAGGATTTAAACAGCCTATGTGATATTCATCTTCGCATTCATCACAGAGTATGATTTGATCTGGATTGTCTTTGCCTCCACAAACTTTACAGCCACATTCTTTACATTTTACATCCAATTTGTCAAAACATTTTGAACATTCTGGAGCTACAATTCTTCTAACATTACTAATAAAATTAGAATCATTTTCATTTCTATCTTTCAATGGCTTTGGTTTTTCTATTGCATAAACTTCATTTCTTAAAATTACAGTACGATATATATGTGATTCCGCATTGCTGTAAAATAACAAATTTCATTATCAATAACAAATTATTTACAAAGGAAAGCATCAATTAAAAAAAAAGCGATAACATACTTTCCTACAAATAAAGTACCAAAAAACGCACGATTTTTTTTCGCACAGGAAATCCTTTTAATTTCAAAATCATACCACTGACCCACATCAGCTGGATTGTCTAAGTTATGGTTGATCATTACTTGTTGACCAACCACTAAATCATTTTCTGGTATTATGCGACAAGCTCTAGGCCGAATGGAATTCTCGTCAACTTGAAAAGGCTGTGCATAATCCACCAGGTCCCATTTGACAAAATAAACTAATTCTTTATTTTTGTAACATATTCTTGTGATGGTTGCTTCGAACCATGCACCGTACTTTAAATCAACACAATCCACAGCATCTCCAACAACGTAATAATCGCTTACAGCGTCTACCAGATTTTGCATTTCTTTCTTTTTCTCTTCTTCATAATTAACGTCATTTTTATTTCTGTCCACTATTGGTAATTCCAAATTCTCCGTTACCATCTTATCAGATTTGACCATATATTGTATCACATCATTTTTTCTTATCTTGTAATCGTACAGTGTATTTTCATCTTCTAAATGTTTCCCGCTAAAATAAAGTCTTTGTAATTCTGATTTTATTGCTAGTTGTTTCTCAATTTCCTTCTATTGTATAAATTGTAAACAAAAAAAATAATGCATCCGTATACAAAAAAATATCGTAGCAATTTTTATAAAAGTACCTTAAGTTTCGCTATCGTCGCTGACTTTACAATTGCAATTTCAAACTCTTCAGAATTATTAAAATTTCTTATTTTGATATACATTTCTGTATGGATGTACTTGAATCAGATATATATACATATAGAGTACTATGACCTGAAAAATGAAATATTATGAAAATAAACAGTCATCTTGCATTGTCTCTGTACTTATCTAAAGCTATATATATATCTTTATTATCTCTCAGAAAGAAAACGTCGAATTTTTATAGGTTATATCGGTATGTTTATAACTTTGTGCAACAACCAAAGCTTTTTGCTTGCAAGCAAACAATTACCTGTATTATAGATTCTCTTTAATGACTAACTAATAACAAACAATTCCTTTGTTTATCAACAAAAACCTCGTTATCACGTGCCATCGTCATCGTTGCAGGAGGCCATGATAAAAAGCATCAAAACACAAGCAATGACATTCGCTAAGTTTCTCGATCAGGTACATCTGTAAGTAATTATTTCAGAAAGTAATGAACAAAATTGCCTTTACATTGAGAAAAACTAGTAAAATATGTCTTTTACTCGGTGCTGTTTTTTTCTATTCCATAATATATAGATATCGTTTTTTGTCTCAGCTGTCGCGCAGTTCAACACTTGATTGACTATACCTATATTTATGTATAATCATTGACTCGGCTAAACGGTATATATGTATATATATATATGAAACGATTTCACAGAAAGAGCTAAAAATAGACTGCAGTTTGCACACGCGCTTCAGGTGGCGCGCGCCATTTGACATTTCCATATGCGATATCATGTACAATTTATAATTAATTATTAATTGAAAGCGACAATTTCGTGTTGAAGATAATTTGAAAAGTTGAATTTGTAATAATAATTGATATTTTATTAATTTAGCACAATAAAAAAAAATACTTCAAAAATTTTCTAAGTTAGAATTGTTCAAAAGTAGCATTACTACGCATATTCTTATATTGTATTCAAACAAGATAAAACTTGTTCGTATTCTCTCCTGTTCTATCAGCCAGCGCTGATGGAGACGTTGATAGTTATATATATATATATTTTGCTGTAAATTTTCATTTATTTTTTATGTTTGCGTTTCAAGATTTCTCTAAGCCCAGCGATAGTATAGCGGTATATATTTGACGAACAACGCGGTGCACGTTTAGTACATTTTATCACACACTGTTTGAATAAACGATACGCTACCGATGTGTGTATACCTATACCGATAAAGAACTGTCGAACATTTTAAAAACGGCAGAATTTCGTTAAATAATTTGAAAAACAAATTGATTGTATAAACTAAGATGCGACAATAAAATCAGCGGACAGTCACCGATGAGCTTTGGTCGGCAGCTATATGCTATAGTGTATAAAGCCTGGATGTGACGAGATTTTCTCGATTGATCTTCTGCTGAATTTTGTGTACTTGCTCTCAACATATTATTGTTTAGTTTTATTATACGCATTCAAGACTGAATTGCAAATTAATTTTGACAAACAAAACTTAAATTTACGTTTAAAAATTAAACTTACACACGTTTTGGGAGATTAAATTTTTTTTAAATTTATATACCAATATTTTACTTACCTTAATTAATTTCTTCTAACTGCCAAGTATGGAGTTTTCAACATATGTTCGCATATATAATACATTTGTATTGCAATGAAAAATCTATGCAGTTAGTATTTAGTTGAAAATATATGAGACGTATAAAAGCAAAAGAAGGAATTCAAAGAAGCATAGAATTATATGACCATATTGATTTGTATAAACCTTTTTAAGTCTAAAGTGTATGAATTTTATACATTTTGAAAATCTTTAATTTCGTAAAATTTATAATACATTGTACATTATAAGTTCGTTTATAAAAAAAGATTCCTTTTATTATTATGAATAAAACACTTAAAACAAACGACCATTAAGTCTGCGGCGCAATCCAATTAGCAGTGGCAAACATCTCAAAACTCAATTGCAGCCTCGACGCCTCGGATGCAAGGTTTTGATTACTCCTGTTTTATTTGCTTCACGTTATTTGTAAAGTCAAACTTTTAAGAATAAATTCGAATTATAACGTGCAGTAGTTACGAAATGAATTTTTATTGAAATGTTTATATACACTCCAGATGGTTTTCATTTTCTAAATTTTTACTTACTTTTATACAGTTACTTAGTTGATCTTCACAGTACGTATTTTAAATTAAAAATTAATTTCAATGTTTTTTGTAGATATGAAAGGAAGTTAATGATATAGAAAGAAAAGGGGAAGTAAGATATTAAAATAACTTCAATAAATATAGAACAAAACAATAATTTATTAATGGTTCATAACACAATGTAATCAATTTTATAAATCGCTATTATGAGAATAACGATTGTTTATACTAAATTTGTATTTTCTTTGTAAAAATCGTCTATAACATTATGCACGCAGGTTAGTTGTCAAAAGTATATATGTTTAGAAATTAATATAAGAGTCAACATAATAGACCTTCATTTGTGCTTAAAATTGAAGTTTAAGCACACGAGACTTTTTGTTAATCAGCGGCGCTTAGGATGACTTTTTGAGATTTAAATCAATTAACATTCTACACAGACAGAAATGTTATACTATAACTTATTTACAAATTCTTTTTCAAACAATTTTTGGTACACACTTATTAAGTTTATTTCCATTGAAAGGCGCGGCAGTTGTGAAGAAAAAAATTTTATGAAATGCTAACACAAATATCGTCATGTTATCAAATTTATAATTAAATCTTCCTAATATATAATTCAGTTATATTTCTTGACGCGTATATTTACACACGAGTGAGTTTTACTCTTTATGTGATTGACATATCCTTTTCCAACGGCTCTAGCCAGTAGAGGCGAGAAAAGCTCAAATTATTTAATTCAATATGTATAAATATCTATCTAAATAACTGTTCGACTTAATATCATAATATATCATAACTTCGGTACGTTTCCACGATTCTCTGCATGATTTACAGATTTTTTCGTTTCATTATTCTACCATCTTAACTTTTAACTAATATTCTTTTCTGACTTGTACAAATCATATCAAATATTTGTATCGTTATTATGAAATAATTTACAACTTCCACTAGAATGAACTTAAATTAACCGTAAATTAAAACGAGCGCATATAGAAATAAGAAAAACTTCTCGTGATATAAATGCTTCGTTATATATATATATTTTTTTTTCAGAGCGACATATTCACAAACAGATAAAAGGCGTATAATTATATTGCTGCATTTTTACTTCAATCATTTCTTAGAAAAAAAAACAAAACATATTGCACATATTATCATCAGGTACTTGGCATGCTTACTTAAACTAGTAATATCTGAAATTATATAAAAACTTGTATCACAAGAAGCGTTTACTTTTTTCTTTGAAAAAGAAATGCATTTTTTAGTATTGAAAAAAAGAAAAGTACACTTGAATGAAAAATATCGACTATATATACTAAGGCTTCGTTATATGCTTTTAACTTTGAATTTTTAATAAATAACACAGTTATATAGTACAACGCAAAAGCACGGGAGGTTTCTCCAATATCATTATTTTTTTTCACAGTTCATGTAATATCAAAGTCATCAAGCACTCGTCAAATGCCTTAAGGATATATTATTACAATCGCAAGATCCGTCAGTGTAATATCATCGAAAGTACTCTAAGTGTACTTGAATTTTTAGAGCATAAATTAACTTCTTAGAAGTCACTCGTGTCTTGCGCACTCTTAAATTATTAATTTTTCGATATTGCCAAACGTTTCGAAAATTTCGGTGATTACATAAGCCAATATTGAAAGAATTTACACACCCATTAACGATTTACGATAGCTATGACGGTAAATAAGTTAAATAATAAATAAATAACTTCGACAACTATGAATGAATCATTCGGAAAAAATGAAATCACTGTTGCATTGTTATATAATCACCGAATATTATTAAAGCGCACTAGATCATCATTTACAATTGCATATCATAGCTAAAGAGTCTGACGTACATATTTCTCGTCTAAGCAATAAATTAATTTACACGCAAAACTGTGCAAAGCTACATATCATCATATACGTATCGAAAGCTTATAAACGTACCTCAGCTTCCAGTTTCAGGATTTGACTTCTATATCGTTTCTTTTTAAGCTTGATCTTCGTATAGGAAAATCAATAATAAACGTAATGCACGAACGACATAACCATCTGCTTTACAAGTGGAATGAGTTCGATCTCACCGACTGGGCCATATTCGCAACGATGATCAGTTGTTATTTTGTTTTAAAGCAAAACAGCCTGTTTCTCCCAATGACTTGCGTTCAGAGGTGGGTCTGAAAAGGGCGGAAATAAAAAAAGGAGAATAAGATTTTTTGTAAATAAATAAAAAATAAAATAAGCGAAACATATAGATGGTACAGGTATAAAACATAAGAAATTCTTAAAAGTTTTGTAAAATGATAACAGAAGGAAAAATTTTGCGTTTGAGAAATCTATGAACAATAAATTGAAAAGTGAAATAAAATGTCTTTTATTGTTTATATTATTATACTTTTATTTTTTTTTAAAGAGATGCCATAACAACGTTGCTTTGATTAATAAAATAATGTCGTATATAATGTGACTTTTGAAGCGTGATGAGAACCAATTTACACACTCGCCAAAGTATATACGTTCGAATAAGAAAGCTATGTACAGAGCCTTTATATACACAATTATATACATATAAGCAGTCAAATTCAAAATTTACAATCGTCCATTTACTTGTATTACGTTGAAGATAATTCCGGTGTTTTTAATGGTATACAGATTAAAATATGGTTGATCCAATTAAGATTGTTACGTGCATGTTCTTAATTTAAAGTGATTCATATCCGAGTAAATAATAAATATAAGTTAAAACCAAAGAGAAACTGTTACATGAATAACGAATTTTAGAGTGTCATTAACGTTTGCCTATATGTTCATTAAAATTAGTAATGACTGTAATAAACTCATTTACCAAATGTTATGCAAAAGTGGTTAACGATTTTGATATAACGAATGAACTGAACAGTATAAAATTATAAAAACTACAATTTGGTGCAAATGCCATCTGAGCGTAAATGTGTAAGTACACATAATGACATACATTAATGGATATAATCAATTAAAAAAATATTGCAATAGTGATAATTATAAAGATAATAATGATGTTTATTTAAGTACAACAGTACGTATTAGGCCGTGTTTATACTACAAAATTAATAAATTATATATGGCATGAACGACGCTGAATTTAAATTATTAGCATATACAAGCTAATACAAACTTTACTTACTTTATAAAGTTGGATACAATATTGGAAAAAAATTTTAAGGATAAAATAACATATAGTCAATAAGATTATGAATACAGACACTTGAGTTCATACTTAGTTAAAAGTTAAGATTAACTACTTTACAAAATTCGCAGTAACAATGATTCAGTAGCTGCTTTTTAAGAGTATTGAATTTTTATAAAAGCATATATTGCACTTGATTGTAACAAACGTTTAACAGATCTCTCGCTATGTTGTGACAGTTTTCTAAATCCTGACAGTCGCTTGAAATTAACATTTTTTTTCGAGTAATATATTACATTATCGTCACTAATATTCATAAAAACAATATAAAATTAAAAGAAAAATGGTGTCTAAAACGTTATTTGCGCATCTAGCATATAAGAAATGTATCCTAATAGTCCTAGGGTGTGTTCCATTGGGGGCTACAGCAGCTGTTACAGCAACGTTAAAGTCTCTTAAAGTTAACTTAAGATGACATAAAGACAATCTAACGTTGCTGTGACAGCTGCTGTAGCCCCCAATGGAACACACCCCGTGTCTAAAAAAGAGACGTGATCATCTTATTCGTTCTCTAATTGGCTGTTCGGACGACCAATGACAGAGCACCGAAGTACCGCTGAATTTAAAAACCTAACCATGAATGTACCTGGTATCGAAAAGTTGATATACATTAAAGAACCAACTTTTATAAATTAATCAAATTTCCGAATATAACAATAGAAATATATATATAAAAAAAATTATTAAAAGATAAGAAAGGCCTATATATCTTCTGTGAACTGAAAAA
>UCQR01091584.1:11556-27368 GCA_900474235.1 Cecidostiba semifascia | reverse complement strand
GATTTATTATTGCTCCTTTACCGCGCGCGTGCACACATTCTCTTATAGAGGAAATTTCCTAATACTGCAGATGTGTATTTTAAAATACTTGTAATATACAATAATCGGCTGATTAGCGCGGGAAATTCAAAAAAAAAAAAAAAAAATAAGATCCCATCAAATCTCTCTCCCCATTGTGAAAACTATAGCTCCCTGCAGCGAATCTCAATGAAAGCGCGCGCACGCGTTGACATGCGCCCTCCTGTCGTCCTGTCTCTCTCTCTCACTCTCTCTGCCTCCCTCCCTCCCACACTATACTATACACACCGCGTCGTTGCGCTTACGGATCGAGTTGTGTGTCGTGTGCCTCGAGCCGCAGTAGTACGTCAGTCTCGCCCCGACGACGACGCCGTAGACTTAGCCCGCGCGCGTTCTCCTATAATATACGTATATACCTATATATAGGTATACACACATATATAATATATATATATAATAATTCAACGCGAATTTCGTGTCGTCTGCTGTATCGTAATACATTAACGGTGTGCATAATATATAATACCTCCACAGTGTCGGGAAGATCAAAGGTGACAATAACATCAGCATTGCCGGTAGAAGAAGAAGAAGAAGAAGCTATAATACACCTAAACGTCTTCGGTGAGCTCTCGTTAGTCGTTGCACATCCACGTATATACACAATAACCCAGAGAGTATACACCACAACATAACCATGCTAACACCAAAGTTTATATAGTGTGAAGTGCACGAGGTGGTAGTGTGTATATAGGTATCTATACAAGTAGCTAAGTATTTGTGTGTTGAAAAAAGAGAGAAAGACACGGAGAGGAGACGCGCGCGCTATTTTATCGATTTCCATCCCGGCCACCGCCGCCACGGCGCTGACGTATCTCTCGAGCTTATTCTTGCACTGCATGTGTATGTATACAATGTTGATGTTTTTCTCGTGTGATGTGTGATGATGATGATGATGCATCTCTATATTATGGGTTCACCATGATGCTATAGACACGCTCACGAATGTCACGTGTGTTATTATTATAACGCGTAAATAAATTGAAAATAATATCGTGACTATTTCTCAAAGGTGTATGTATGTAGATATTATAATATATAGTATACACCGCGTGCGGCGACGGTGGCAGAATGTGTGATATGTATAGAGATAAGTCTTATTATCTTCGAGCGATCTTTATTATTTCTGTCGGTTTCTGTTTATGTAACTGGTGGCCGGTATTTTTCAGACTTGACTTTTATTCCGATTTTCGTTCTACATATATATCAAGCTGTACCCGTATATATAGTCTATTACATTAACATACGCACAGCTGATACCCCTATAATCCCTATATAAACAAACGAACAAACAAGTAACAATAAAAATCCAACTCTTTTATATACACACACAGAGTTATAGCACACCGCACACCGCACCCACTACTTCTAACGCCCCGATGCACTACACCACCTGCACTTGCATCAATACATGGTATAGTAGTAGCGCATCGCACACACACTGCACCTTTATGTACACCTATGTAAGAATCTAAAAATCCATCCGTAGAGAGAGACAGAGCGCATGCATACCAAAGAGTGTCACTCATCCTGATGACGATGGCCAGAAACAGGTGAGAAACTCGTCTATATATCATTTCATCCGAATTTCAGTGGTGCATGTGTACGTGGTGTGATGTCTGTGTATATTATTATAGTATATAAGCTCGGGCTCAGGGCTCGGGGGCTGCAGACGACGTCACGCGGCTCTGACGTCATGATACGCGAGAGAGAGAGAGAGAGAGTATACAGTATACACCTATGCAATGCGTGTCAATTCGTGTTCATTGAACGGAGTATATGTACGGACTGGAGTATATGTTGGGGCTGCCGAATTACTTTTTCGTGTTTGTGTAAATTTTTGACTTTCATTCGTGTGAGAGAAATTAACAATTATTATATCCCCGCATTATCATCTGTATATTTTTAACACAAACAAACACACATGTACAAGATCAAATAACTGAAATATTATTACTATCAGCGATACAAGGTCGATACACACACAAACACATCGACGCGTGATTAGTACCCCCGGTGAATAACTGACTACATATAGGTATATTTTTTTCGCGAATCTCGATATATTGACACTGCAATGAAATCATCGCGCTGTATTAAAAGACACATCGATACATTTTTATTTATTTTTTTTTCATTTCTATTTTTACCTCCGTTGTATATACAAGTTTCATTCGCCGAGTATAGCTATTTAATGTATTATTTTTCGTACGTTTGAAATTGCAATGTCTAGCCGTTAAGTGTATATATACGCACATACACTTGATGCAATCGCGTATAACCCAGTTTCTCGCCTAAGACTATACCTATATACAGGTATATATTGAAAGTTTGTGCAAAAGCTTGGAATATATCCAGCAGCTATAATATATAATGTTTTATTTAGCACTCGACACACGCGCACGATTTGAATAATTTTTCCAAAACAATTCCACAACTTTATCGATCGCGCATCTCGTTCACGAAAAATAACTTGTACATATGACGCGTTCATCATCATTCTCCGCGTGTGAGCTTATTGTGGCGCGTGATTTCTTTCGGAATCGAGAGAAATACAAGCACATCACGTGGGAAAGATACGTTTTTTTGCTAGAACAGAGGTGACGATAATTGTCGCGATGTCTGGATTTATTTTTTTTTCTTGTGTCTCTGTTGCGTTATTGAGACGACGATGAGCGACGTGAAAAGCGTTATCATTTGCGCGTGTGTGTATATGTGTGTTTAATCGGAATTAGAGATAGAGGTGTCGCGATTGATTCCGTGATGTCTCGAATTTTTCGTATGAAACTATTAAGAGTTTTCTCATTACCTTGACCGACTTTTCCTTGAAATCTTGATAATCTTGATAGAATAATATAACGTATAAGTATCGAAGCTCATTTCCTCATCTTTATACTTTTGCGAAATTAAAATTCGTTGGTTAATTAGGAATTGAAAAGAAGAACCAGAATGAGTCCGTAGACACTCGTGTGTATAGATCGTCTTCCCCAAAACAAGAGAACCGATCGATTATATCATGTGCGAAGTCTCTAACACAGACCCGCGCAACTCTCTGTTTGTATACTTAATAATCTCGACCGAAAAGCCAAGCGATAAGACACACCAACTCGGCAAACACACAATAGTATATGAGACTCAAGGCCTCAAACTGTCGAGCGGAACGTTCGTGTTCTTTATTTTTCTATGTGTGGATTTTCTTTTTCCATTTTGTGGCACTTCTTATTTGGACTCTTATATTGAGCTGTTATTATTATACTTACTTACTTACTCTGATCGTGATGTGTTTATTCAGGCTTTTAATATAATACCGGTAACTGCCTTCTTATCGCACACGCGTTTCTGTAAGATAAAATTATGGTTCATGAAATTTATCCAAATCGCACCACCACGAATGCGCAGACTTTGAATAAATGCTCGTAAAAGAAAGAAAAAAAACGTACGAAAATATCCGACTAACCGACACCGACACTTTACACATGCATATCCCAAATTAGCGCCTCACATATATACACGTATAAAGAACGAATATATAGAAAATGTGCATGTGCAGTATATAATACATAAGAATAGTGAAGCGTCAGCGCAAGTAGACGAGAACAAAAGGGGCCAGCGACACCTCTTTAGGGTATACTTAACAATCTCATCTAGGACAATCGATCGATCGATCGATATATCTATCTGTATAATACAGCTGCCGCGATTATTTCCGGTTGAAGACAGAGCCGCTGCGCGCGGGTTCAAGATCAAGATCATCGAGCACCTGCTCTTACTTATTTTGGACTAGCCACAGTTATGCATTCTTCTCGAACAATGTGTACGGAAGTATTTATCTGATCAACACTGTTCTATAACTGAAAAGTGTGTGAGAGACTTTCATAAGAATAATTATGACATGTATACACAGAAGTCAGTGCATGTAATAAAAAAATCGTTGCGCAACTTTAACGAACACAAGTTTTTTTATCGCGTTTCTCAAAAGTATCAACTATTATATATAGTTTCGTGTTCTCAGAAGTTAATATCGTGTAAAAATAATCAATAATCTCAATAACATTTTCCAAATCACGAGTGTAATATACAAGCGATTATGTACAATATAAGTACAACAAAAAAAAAATGGGTCAATTACGTGCGAGTCTGTTTAGCAGCTAATTTGTTCCGCATAATGCATGATATCATCATCATCATCATCATCATCATAGCAAAGAAGTGTGTGCAACATTGCAATAACTCTTGAATAATCAATAGCCCGGAATTTCACACACGTCAAAATAACGCTTTCCGCCGATCGTTTCAAGCTTTTTTTCGATCCTTCAAAGTGAAGCCTGTCTTGCTAATTCACTGGCTGCAGGATATCGATTAGAAACTCACTCGCGACTGAAAGAGGTATATATGCATAATATACGATAATGTTCATTTTTACAATGGATCGGATATATTCTCGCTAAGGTCGACTGCAGTGGGTGCACACGCTTCGAAAGAGTGAGGCACACGTGTCGCGAATTAGGATAATAGCTGATGATGACGAGAGCTTTTAGGGATTCCTCTGATGTGCTAACTGTCTGTGTTGTGTGTGTGGGTGTGTGAGTGTGTGTGTTTGTCAACAAATAATCAGCTGACTTTTGTTTATGTATATGTTGTCTTTGAACTCGTTCTATACACGTAAAGTGAGTAATTGCAATAAATTATATTCAAACGAATCTGGAAGCCTATAGTGTACAACAGTGTGTTTTTCTTTTTTTTCTCCAAGTGACGTCTGACCTGTACCGGTCGTAACCACCTATATATGTTATATACAGCGATTCATGTGGATGAGATTTGCTCCTCGCGCACTTTTGTGCCGCACAATTAGTCGATAATGGAAATATAGTTATCGTTGTAACTATATAGTCTGATAAAAGTGGTTGATATAAAAACCATCCATCTGCTCGATATCTGAATAGCTCTGACAGCAAGGACGAAATTCCAAAAACTTTATTCAACCCCCACTCGCCAAACAAAACCCGATTCCAGGATCCCATTATTTAATTCTCTCCGCAGCATCTGATGCGCAGTATACACATATATATGTATGTATATACCATATCCCAGGGACTCAACTGCGCGCATTTCTGACCCGGGTCAAGGCCGCGAATTCCATTCCGCTACTGCCACATGGCCACATCATGGCGATATTCCGGCGCGTCGTTCTTAAACCCGAAAAACCTTGGGATAAGAGAGGGAGAGAAGAAAGGAAGTGGCGTATATAGTTATATATTAGTATATATATATGAAATAAATCAACCCTCTGACACCCCCTGATGATCATCGCGACCTCGTGTGTATAACCATCATATAATTATATAACGTAATATACATACGCTCGGAGAGATTTATGCGTGAGTTGGTGAACAGCTGATGATGGTCACCTATATTGCAAAAATAATGTGTGCATATGGTCTATTTTAAAACTGCAACCTCGTTTCGAAAGCTATATGTAATATACTATAATATAGCGTCGGTATAGCTTCGTATCAGATGAGTATTCTCAAAGTTGAAAAGTGTAAGGAAAAAAAAATCTCTAAAACACAATTTAATTGGCTTTTCATCCCTGTTTATATATTTGTTCACATCAGACACAAATGTATCTCAATTTAGGCATAATTATCAGGCGATATGTATCATCGGTGATCACCGCATCACACGGGCCGTAATAATGTTTCCAAATATAATACACGCTCGACGCGTGTACATATATAAAAGTCAGAGATAGGATCATCGAGAGGCGCACATTACGTCGGTGACTTATACACTACTGATGTGCACTACATACATATACACTCCTTTTATCGATTTAATTACGTGACTCCGCTCATTATATCTAACATCAGAATCATATATATATATATATATATATATACTCATCAGAGTCCTTCGATGAGATATTCCATTTCATTCACCAATTCACCAACGAAAACACATTCTAAGGAGGAAACAGAGAAAGAGAATGTCGGAACAAAACCGGATATTTTCACTTTTTTCGTATTACAAGAATTATACGTATAGGTGTAGCTATATTATACTCCTTTTTCCTACATAATAACACATACTTGCATCAGGAAAAATTAAAAGTCCGTTTTTGAGAGAGGGGAAGGTAGGCGGGAATGATTTCCACGGAAACTGGATATAACCGGTTCGGTTCAGCCTCTTCTCTATCCCCGTTATATATATACACACACACACACACACAGGAGGGGAGGACGATTTGCGGGGATGATGATTTGTACTGCACAGGGTCTCGACAAGGCTATTTTGTGGAATTGGACATTTGTGAACTTTAAGATTTCTTTTTCATAATTTATCATATTTTACAATCTTCGCAACGCGATCTATAATCGCTTCTTTTTGTTTTCAAGGATTCATAAATTTCCACGTATATAAGCGTATACACAACCCTATACTATCAATATCCAGCCTGTAATTAGAAGCCAATCGAAGAAGTCTATACTACACTACACCGCCGATATCCACCTTCCGTATACCGTAAACTATAGTTTCCTAAAAGAAAAAAACGCCAATAAAAGCACAAAAGCCATCAATCCCATATCCACTTGTATATACAACTATACATATATGCATCAGTATACACGCAAAAGATCTCGAGAGTTAACTATATACCATATCAGCAGCTCCTCAAACTCCCAGCAACATAGTCGTCGTCGTCGGCAGCATCGACCGGTCGGTCGTCATGACGACGCTTCCTTCCAACGTCGTCTACGTCACGCGAGCAGCAGCCAACGCTGCCGCTGTGCTATGACGTAATCGCTTCGAGCTACACCCCGTTAACTTGTGTGCGCGTATATATATACAGCAATAGACTCTGTGTGTGATGCAGGTGGCCCAGTTTCGGGCTGTGGTGCAGAGGTCGGGGGATGGGATTTTTGAGGGGGTACAGACACTCACTCTCTCTCTCTCTTTCTCTCTCTGCAGTGATGCTTTTCGTTCCCGAGACGTCATGTTTTGCTTCTTTTTGAGTTTTTGTCGTCGAATAAGGCCTGAGTTCAAGGTTGATTGATTTGATCAAAGGGCTGCTGCTGCTTTGTATAATCGCATATTCATCAGATATATAGGCTTAATTAGTCAAAGTAACCGATGGCTGTGTCACCTAGTCACTCCTAATTATTCTAATCTCGAGCAGTTCAATCTTTCAAAGCCAGAGTAGGTTCATTCTTACATATAATATGTATACATTCAAACGTCTGACCTTCGCGAAAGCGTTAACTATACTCACGTGAATTCGCTTATCAATCATCTTTTTTCCTTCCTATAAATCTATTATACATTATGTATATAATACTCTTTTATATACAGTGAACTTTTTTTCTTCATTATAATATACCGACACGCACAGGTTGTTTGATCGCGATGGAAAGAATAACAGAAAGTATACAATCACATAACGAAGATGATGTATATCGAATTTTTCTCTCCTTTAGAATATTCATATTATATACACCTGATATGTTATATCGAGTCAGGAGTCACGCACAGAAAAGAAAATAAGACGTTCGCACGATCTCGTCGACGATCGATGGACCAGTAACCCGAATTACCGTGTCCCTCTCTCAAAATCGTACAATTTTACACCCCATCAAGAAGACTATATAATGATATGACATAGACGATTGATGATTTTCTTCGTTGGAAAGCGCATGCCGACGATGTATGTGTGTGTATACATATCACGAGATGTTTGCGGATTTTAAATCGGCGGTATCTGGTGACGACAGGTTCGAGCAACGAGAGAGAGAGAGAGAGAGTTGTTGGTAAATGTATGTACGTGTGCAGCGTCTGCATCAGAGAGTTGAAGCTACTTGCATTCAGAGCGCGAGCGCGTGGGCTTAAAGAGCCGGCTTGATTAATGGGATGAGACTCTTTTTAGGGGCAATTGAACGATGTGCGGAAATGAGAATTAAATCATTTATTTATTTATTTGCTAGTCTGCAAAGACGGTTTATTGCGCTTTTCCGGATTGCCTATGCAGCTGCTGCGTTTCTGGTCTTATGGAGAAATAACCTAGTATGGTATACGTGTATACACATCTTTGAAGTGTGTATTTCAGAAAAAAAAAAGTGTTCTCCCCTTGTTTTATCGCACCAACAGAGAACTATAGCTCGAAATACACTTACTCGAAGAGAAAAGAAAGCTTGATTGGGGAAAGATACAGTTTTTTGTAGGAGATAATATAAGACGCGCGTAAAGTGTATTATAATATCAAATCACCCGATCTCTGATGGAGAAAATAAATAATCAGTCATTCTGACTCGCGCGAAACAGTAGGCCGCCGCCGCCGCCGCGCGAGTCTGATAAGACCAACTTCTGAGTTACAATATATATTACGTGTGTGTAAAATACTATCTTGACAATTACCCTCGCATCGTGCACACACACGAGACGGTATAAATCACCTACTGCAACGTTTACTCTAGTTTCTCGCTTTCCGCGTTATTATATTCTCCCGGCGTATATAATGTGTCTTGATTAAACGTTAAAACACACATACACACACACACGCATACTTTCGTTATTATTCCGACGTCAAATTGAAATACCCCATATTAGAAAAATATATAAGGAGATGTGCTAGAGAGAGGGGGGGGGGAGATGATATACAAGATAGGGTATGATAAGGGGATTTCGGAAAGCGCAGTGACGCATTCGCGCGCCGTATAAACAAGTCAAATTTACGCATATGTATAGTAAATCAGTCCGACTCTAAGCCTAAGCCTAAGAATAATTTCCGAGAGGAAAAATGAGCCCGCGAGACTTTTGACACTGTACTATGCGAGTGTCTCGCGGCAGGTGCTCGTCGTTTAAGTTCTGCTTTTTTTTTTACTCGTGTGCTTGCTGATTTTGAATTGATTGGATGTATAGCCTTTGATGTACGTAGACATAATTTTACACTTTGCATCATCATTATTATACTGATTTTTATTATTAACTATATATATACGTGTTTATGTGTATACTTATAATTTATTTTATGTTTGGTATTATAAATAATCCCACTAATTATTATCCACAGCATTTTGGGTTTTCAGTTTATTTTCTTAATTTCTAATCCACCTATAGCTCTCCCTTTTCTTTAGCAATGCCCCCGTAATCACAAGTTTTTTTTTTCTTCCAGCATATATCACGCATGCATATATATGTAATTATTATTATTTAATAGATGTATTAAAAGTCGAACCGATGCTATGCTCACTAAAAGTTGTAGGTTTTATTCACTTTATGTTCTTTTTTTTCTGTAATAATTTTGTAAATTAATGCTCACACGGCTGAGGTGTCGCATGCACTTACCTAGACCCAATCACACGAACGCATGCCATTAGAGAACGTCATTTTGGACATTACCCCGATGGTGAGTAACTAGCTGGCTTGGCTGTTTTTTTTTTTAAAAATTACTTTTAAATTTACCATTTATTTTCGCATCACTTTTTAATTGGAGCGGCAATCGCATGATGTAGAAAATTCAAAACTTTGATTAGTTATAATATACGTTAGAAAAGTATATCCCCGATTTTCGCTCCACAAAAGTATCGATATGCAACAAGTATAAGTCGATGGATTATCACACGTAAGTCGCACGACGATATATTATATTCGATTGAGTTACACACATATATTATTAAAATAATTAAAAGAATCGAAAATTAGCAGTAAGAAATGATTATAAAATTAACGATAAAAAAATCTTCTCCCCACAGCAGGACGCGAGCGGCGAAGAAACGCATCATCATCAGTGCATGCTGACTAGCCGGAATCGGGGTCAGCATCATCTCAACATCCCAGATCATCAGTATCTCCGATCAGTAGCCAAGTGGTCAGTTTCCGCGGTCCTTATGGTAGGTGAAGGCTCCCGTCCACCAGGCTGCTGCACACCCCCCAGCTTTGAGATCCAAGGGCTGAAGGGCTGGCCTCGCCGTTGGAGCCAGTCGAGCACAAGCAACACCTACATTTAGAAGACTCGGAACAATTCATTCTCGGCAACAGAATACACATAGTATACATCACATCAGAGATAAAGATAAATAAAGTCCAGACGGCCGGCGGATAATGGCCGACCGTAATCGCAATTTCCTCGCGCGCGACAGCATCAACGAGCACAGCAATCATCATCATCATCATCATCATCATCATCAGGGCAAAGCCAAACCGGCCGCTATTATCACTGCCAGCAGCAAGATCCCGGTGAACAACAACGAGCTGCCGAGAAAGGAGGGACTCTACGCCAAGAAGGACAACAGCAATTATCAGAGGTTCGTCGATTACCCGAAGAATAATGAACTACTACCGGAGACGCCGTCGTTCAAGAAGGCACCGATCGTCGGCTGGCAGAACGGCAGTCCAACCCTCTTCCCGAGCTCCCCATCGGAGAATCACGATGACGATCCACTGCATCAGGCCGTTGCCGTCAGGCCGATCGTTCCAGCTCCGGAGACACCGTCCGAGAGTTCGGGCATCGGTCGCGACGACGAGGACACGGAGAATCTCAGTAGCATCGCCGACGAAAGGCCAATACCATCGACTCCCGGACTCACCATCGACAAGAGTCTCGAGTCCTTCTCCCAAGATGCCGATCTCTCTTTGGCCACGGCGTCCAATCCAGATCTCGAGCAGCTGGACCTTGAGTCGCCAACGGAGAGCGACTACACCAGAGCTCCGGCGACCGACAAACCCGAAGCCAACAACTTGGTACAAGCTGCAGCCAGTCCTGAGAAAGGAGCTGCTGGTATACTGGTCAAGAGACGCTACTCCGAGCAGGATTCCGGAGCGACCTTGCCTGCCCAGGACTCGCTGCGTGGCAACGAGAAGGACTCGATCGGCTACTCGGACGTCATGCTCGAGATCTACGACGACGAGGGAGAAGAGGAGGAGGATGGCAACGAGGACAACAATAGCAGCAGCAGCAGCAGCAGCGAGGGAGGCTTGAAAAAGAAGCCCAAAATACCGGACGGCGGCTGGGGCTGGGTTGTCGTCTGCTCGTCCCTGGTCATCTCGATGATAGCCGATGGCGTCTCGTTCAGCTTCGGTCTTCTCTACACCGAGTTCCTCTACGAGTTCGGCGCGTCAAAAGCCAACACGGCTTGGATAGGCTCTCTCTTCATGGCCGTGCCATTGCTCTCGGGACCGATAATGTCGGCTCTCGTGGACAGGTACGGCTGTCGTAAGATGACGATTGCCGGGGGCCTGATATCCGGGACAGGTTTCATCCTGAGCAGCTACGCCCACAGCATCGGGGTAATGTATCTGACGTTCGGTGTGGTCGCGGGACTGGGTCTGGGCCTGTGCTACGTCACGGCCGTCGTGAGCATTGCGTTCTGGTTCGACAAGAAGCGCACTCTAGCGGTGGGCCTTGGTGCCTGCGGCACGGGAATAGGGACTTTTGTCTACGCGCCCATGACGACTTACTTCATCGCGGAATTTGGCTGGAGAGGCTGCGTTCTTCTGCTCTCGGGGACGTTCTTCAATATGATCGTCTGTGGGACGGTGATGAGGGACCCCGAATGGTGGATTCTCGAGCAGAAGAAGCAGCAGGGCCTGAGCTCGCCGAAGAAGAACGGAGGACAGACGGCTAACGGGGCTAAGCTGCAGGATGGGAATAACAGGTCGCAGGCTAGTCCAGCTGACGAGGCCGATTTTCCTGGTGTTGAGGAGCTCAGGAGACTCATGAAGAGCGGAAAGGCACCAGAGTATTTACTTCAGAATCTCAGGACTAGCACGGAGACCAGACTCAATCCTGGGGGTAATCCGGCATTCAGGAGCGTCGTCAATTTGCCGACCTTTGTCAGGCAGAGCGAAAAGGTACGTGTATATTTTTGCTTTCTTATAATTCTTCATTCTTCGCGATAATCGCGATTTCTCGGCAATTGAGTATTATTATGGATTTCTTCAAGACCCTGAGCTGCGATGCCTCGCCCCCCGCCGGGAGTTATAGCCTTGAGCGCTGAACTTTGTCTTTAACCTTGTCGCGAGCTTGCATTCTCTCTCTCTCTCTCTCTCGCTCTCAAGCCTTTTCGCTGCATCTTGTTGGCCCTCTTTCATAGACTGACCTTAAGCCAAGCTCTTAAAGCCAGATATACACACACTGCACACACAACTAAAGTAACATAACGATTGCATTTGCAGGTTCCACTGGAGGTGCTGGAATCTTTGTCGTCAAACTCGCGACTCTACAACGTCATTCTGGAAAACTACCCGAGTTTACTTCTCTGCAGAAGTGCCTCGGATAAGAAGCTCGACGAGTCGAACGGAGATGTGAACAACAAGAGTGGAGTCACCATGTCGATGAGGTTACACGATTGGTCTGATATCTGCAACCTGCACTTTTTTTCTCCACTAATCATTTTTATTTCGCCTCTTTTACTCGCACACACGCACTCAAATTTTTCGTTTTTATTTTTGCTTGTATATTAACGGTGTAAATATACATATATTATTATTTTGATGCATGAATGGTTTTTATTATTTGGTTTGTCTATACACGTGAAAATAATAACGTATATCTCGCAACCCCTGTAATTATAAAGTAAGAGTATTATATACCTGTAAAAATTTGATCTTTCTCACACCCAAAGTAGTGGTGTATATTTGGTCGACGTGTCGAGTCGAGAGAGGAGAGCGGCCGAAATAACAAAAGAACTCTTTGCACTTCTCATTACAGGCTAAAACAAGCGAAGGACAAGGGCAAGAAGCAGCAACAGCAGATGCAGTCGTCCAGGTCAGGATCGACCCACGCTTCGACCAAAGTCTTAGCAGCCCGACGAATGTCTCGTAAGGATCTGGAGGAAGCGAATCCCTTATTAGCCAAAGAACTCGCTCAAGCCGTGAGTGAATTAATTAATTCTCATCGTCTATAAAAGCTTCTTTAATTACTCTCTGCGTTAAATTCGATCGCGATAATACGGCTGGATATACTTACATTTGTCAATACGCCATCAATGAGTGGTATTATAAGTGCATATCAGAGGAAGAGGCTAATCGAGAGCGGTGTGTGTATATACTCTCACAAAGTCGTGCCCCTCGATATATGTATATTTTCGAATCGATTTTCTCCCTCTCGACACATTTGTGTATTATATACGAGAGGGAGTATAAAAAGGAAGACACATTGTGTCTATATTTCCTCACGTCTCGCTCGTCGAGTGGAGGAGTAAACATTTGGTCTTTCGTTATAGTGCAGCGCTCAAGTTTTTCTTATTTTCCTGCGTAATTTAAAGTTAGCAGCGCGAATATATATTTTCTTTTTTCTTTTTTCTTCGTAAAAATTAGAAACAGTCTATAAAAGTATCCACGGATAGTTACATCATCCGTGTAATAACCAAAGCATAAATTGAAATAGTAAAATAATAATGGAAATTAAAAAAAAAAACAATTTAATCTAGATCGCAGAGGCCGAGCGCGCCAAGTCGGTCTCCCGTCACCACCTCCCGGGTTGCGGTGCCGGGGTCGTCCGAACGGATTCGCTGCCTTGGCTACGACGTCAGTTCAGTACCAACACCCACTATTTCAAGGACATCCGGGTGCACCGGAACTCGGTCATGTATCGCGGTGCAGTGCTCAACCTCCACAAGTATCGACTGCGTGCTAGCAGCTGTCCCAACATCTACAGGAACAGTATGACCACACTTGCCAAGGAGAACGAGGAGGTGATGATTTCTTCTTTGTTTCTTTTTAAACTTTCAAAATTAATTGAACATTTGTAGGAGATAATAATCGGTAGGTTTTATTTTGAATTTTAAATGTGGAAATCAATCGAAATAGAAACAAGCTCGAAATAATCGTTGGAGATGGTCCAAAACTGCGGTACAAGTATACTATCGGCGAGAGATATCCTATATCAAGGAAATACTATAAGTGTACCTGCGTCAGAAGCACATATACATAATAAATTCATTGATTAAATTTTTGCATTTAAAAGTATACTTGTCTCGTTTACAGAAATGGTACAGCGAGCTGGTCGACCTACTGAAGGGCATGATGGACTTTTCAATGTTCTCGGAGCTTCACTTCCTGCTGCTCTCGCTGTCGACGATTCTCCTCTTCACTTGGTTCATCGTGCCTTATTTTTACCTTGCCGAGCATCTCAAGGGACACGGCTACCGAGAGACCCAATCGGCGAATCTCCTCAGCTACATCGGTATCACCAACACGATAGGAATGGTAAACACGTCCGAATGCAGGATATTTACTTTTTACGCAACTCGCTATCTACTTCGTCGTGAAATTTTAAACGAGAAAAAAAAACAATAAATATTCCAGATCGCACTGGGCTGGGCTGGTGACCAGCCGTGGATGAACGTGACCAAAACGTACACCTGCTGCCTGATTGCCTGCGGCATCTCGACGATCCTCATGCCGCTCTTCACGAACAACTACGCTGCTCTGGTGGTGATTTGCTGCTGCTTTGGACTGTTCTTCGCCAGTAACTTCAGCTTTACGCCCGTCATCCTCGTCGAGATCATACCGCTAGAAAGATTCACCACCGCTTACGGACTCAGTCTTTTATGCCAGGGTATCGGTAATCTGCTTGGTCCACCACTGGCCGGCTGGATCTTCGACATGACTCAACTCTGGGATCCGTCATTCATCATGGCCGGCGGTTGGATTATCGTTTCCGGTCTGCTCATGGGCATCATTCCCTACACGAAGAATCGCAAGATCTGGGGCAGCGGACCCGTCGAGATCGAGAGGGAACGCGAGTGCTCCACCTGAGTCTAAAAGAAAGCTTTAATCTCTGGTAGCGAGCGTAAATAAGCTTTTTCTTTTGCTTCTTCAGCTCTGCAGAGGAGTTCGAATCTTAATTCGCGCGGATGCGAAATAGCAGGTAGACAACTAGAGAGAGTGGATATTTGCATGCTGTACATATACAAAGAGGATTAACGCGTTATTTCGTATTTGTATACTGCTCGTACTTATCCCCTTTGATTCCGAGTGGATCGAGTTATGCATTGAGCGTTTTGTCACTTCGTTTAGAAGAATATATTATTATTATAATACTGTTTCTTTTACCTGACTGAACGGAGTCTTGGAAAGATCGTTAGGATAAGTTTGAATTACAGACAGTGGATTTTTATCGAATCCAGTTGAAGCAACTACTAGGCTATCTGTATATTTTCAGTATTAGTTTACAGTAATTAATACGTAAAGCCGAATACAACCTCACTGAATCTGTATTATTATTGGTTATTTTAATTTGTTGTCAGTTGCTGCTAACGTTTTAGCCACTCGTATTAACAATTGAAAATTTACCGAGAAAAAGAAATAATAAGAGAATTGTAAATATTATTTTACTTGATTTGAAGAACATATATACACAGCTATTTATCATTGGACAGGTGATTTGACAAGCTTCTGCAAATTCTCATAAGATAATTTATATCAACCGTCTGTTTGAGAAAAATAATAATTATTATTATAATTATAATTATTATTGAAGAACGTATGAGTTGCCAAACACGAGAAAAAAAATTTGCTAAATCGAACTGAAAGAATGAAAAAAGTCTTCCACTATATTGACGATGAATATTTATTAAATCAAAGACTATATGTCGCTTAATTTCTTCATACCAGTGACTTTCAGATTTTTTTGAATACTCGCACTACTTTTTCTAAATATCCCTTTGTTACATATGCTCAATTGTTTGTATACTATGAAAATAGTAAAAAAAAATAAAATAAAATAAAATAAAATAATA
>UCQR01091524.1:4607-19427 GCA_900474235.1 Cecidostiba semifascia | reverse complement strand
CACTTGTCAGTGAGACATTCACAAAAGTACTGATAGTCTTTTCATTCCAGCTTGCAAAGACCTGTCAACTATAGGTAATCTTATCTATGTTTCTTAGATGTTGTAAAACCAAATGCATTACTGCAAGCAAACGCTATTATGTCATATATAAGATAATTTTTCTACAGCACTGACAAATTTAGATTAGTTCTTTTTATAATATATGTTTAAACACTTAAATGAGTGAATTAAAAAAAATGTTGTGCTCTTGAAGTTAAGTACCTCATTATCAATTATGTATGTGTTTACACAACATTCTAGAGATTTGATTCTTATCTATTGTATATACTTGAAAACAAGATTGAGAATCTAAAGTGCTTGCAAGCTATTTATATATTAAGAGGTACGTGACTAGTTACTGTTACTTATAAATCTGTGATTGGCATCACTTTTGTTATATATTTAAAAAGATTTTAATCTTGAACACTGTTTCACATGATTAATTGTGAAAAATACAACATGGTGTATTTGAAAGACTGGTGTCCCAATACTTGCTCCACGTAAACATGAGAAAAGTAGCTAAATAGGAAACAGAATAACGCAATAATAAAGCATATGAAGATGACGTACCCAAAAGTCTGTGGTTTCATCATCTCGCTGAATCAGCTCTTCAAATGGTATACTGCAATTAGCTACAAAATCGTCTGGCTGCAGAGCTGCATTATGGAAGACGGTGAGGCCGAGTAGCATGGCATTCTGCACTTCATGAGTGAAGCACTCGTTCCATACAGGGTCAAAGGTCTTGGGCTTGGTGGAGGAGCGGTTAAGGTACTTTTCGTCTATGTCCAGCTGCACATAGGGATCGAGGATGGGTGACTCCTCTTGCCAGAACTTGCGCTGTTTGTCTGTAGCGCGTAGTCCAGATGCCTCGCATATCTGCACTTTGATTGTACCCGTAAACATGACGCTACTCGAGATAGGAGAATGTGCAAGGGATATAGTCGCACGCTGTCAGCACGATTGAGAAAGCAAGATTACAGCAGTCTGGAGTAAATAAAGAGACTGCCTCAAGGCTGGTCAGAGCAGTGAGTCGAACAAAGGAAGTAGATGGCTAAGAAGAGGCAAACAGGGAAACTGGGAGAAAGAAAGAAACAGAGGTAGAGCTTATATCACAGAGCTGTCATGCGGGGAGATGCAACAGCATCTCCAAGGAAATTTCAGTGGAGAAGTCGTTAAGCGCGGCCCTTCGTCAGAGTAAAAAAGAGGCAAAACAGGCCGATGGGCTCGCTCCGTTCGACTCTCGGACACAACTGTCAGTGCGAGAGAAAAACCAGCCGTTTCCTTGTTTCTCGTCTTCTCCTTCCGCAACGGAGGTCTCTGGTCAACGGTGCAATGACAGCAACAGCAGCAGCACCAAGCTCGGAGCAAATCCGCAACGCATCTCCCGCTCAGCAGTGGTGGCAGCGGTGGCGGCAGTCATCACCACGGGTACGAGGAGAAGAGGAGCTGTTGGCTCCTTGGCTCCGGGTCTCGTTGGCCGCGCTCGCGCTGCTGTTCGAGATCAGAGGCGTCGTCGTCCGCGAGCCTCGATCCGCCCTGACAGCCATTTAACGTAGTCGCCTCTCGCACTACTCTCCTCTTTCTCTC
Source organism: Cecidostiba semifascia (assembly GCA_900474235.1). Classification (NCBI taxonomy): domain Eukaryota; kingdom Metazoa; phylum Arthropoda; class Insecta; order Hymenoptera; family Pteromalidae; genus Cecidostiba; species Cecidostiba semifascia. The sequence goes on along the minus strand of UCQR01091524.1, from coordinate 17,801 downwards.
TCTCAGCTCTTTCTCTCTTTTGGCTCCCTCCTAGTCTATCCTCTCTCCCTCTCTCTCTCTCTCTCGGTTTCTGCTGTCTTGCGCGTAGCTTGTGCGTGTGTGTCCTAGGGTGGCCTCGGCGCTGCTGGCTACTGGTTCTCTCTCTCTCTCTCGCGCACCTTTTCTCTCCGTCGGCCGTCTGAGAGCTTGCGGAACTATATGTATAAGTAGGTACTTTAAGCTGGGTATGTATATGTGTGTGCAAGCCACACAGAGGTCCGCAAGCTCCGTGTTGCTCGTATAGCAGCTATGCGGTCCTCGATGCGGTCCCACTGCGCTTTCTTTTTCAATCCTCCTTACTTCCACAGTGTGTGTGGTGTGTATTAGGGGCAATGCGCAGACCCACAAATGACGAATCCCACAATCGAGCCAAGGAGCTTTTCCTCTTCAGAGACGTCCGTTCAAGCTCGACTCCATTCTGGCTACTGACTCTCACTAACGCTGCGCGCGTCCCCGCGATGGAAGCCTCCGAGCGAGAGCGACTCGACGGTATCGTATATACTGATGGTTAATCACTCGCGAAACTGTTCCCGAATCGCAGCAGGCGGATAAACGAGCCAGAGCTGATTCGCGCAGACCGCGGACGAGCCTGCACCCCTTTTTCGCTCCGCTTTCTCTCTCCCTCTCGCTCTCTCGCGTGCGTTTCAGTCCGCCCGCGCCCGCTCTGCGTTTCACACCCACACAGTCGCGATCCGCGCTACAAATGCTACAATATAGCTTTTCCCTCTTTCTCTCGCCCTCTCTCTCTTCATCTATACACGGTATACCTATATATTATTTCTCCCCTTTTGACAGAAGTAGAACTGACCGACTGTCGGGGGGGTTCGGGAGGCGGGTGGCAGGAGGAGGCGCAGGCCTTCCTATGCTCATTTCTTGCCATGCGCGGCTGATGTTGCTTTGCTTCGGCCTTTTGGCTGTGTATACCTAGATAAGGTATAAGTCGTATAGGGCATATATATATATAGGTATACTTAGCTTTCGCTGATGGAGAGAAAAGTCTCTCTATTATATAGTCTCTACTATAGGCTCCGCTTGCACCACTTTCAACACCACACACGGCGTTGCGAGAGCCCTCTATACCTGTGGTGTTGGGTGAGAGAGGGGGGACGAATCGACCAATTGACATTTGGACTGGCCCTCGCGCACAATCCGCTCGAGCGAGCGGGAGTTTCGCCGCTTCGCACCATTCGCAGCGCAGACTCGGCCGGATGCGGATGTCTACTAGCTTCCCGGTCAACCTCGTCCTCAACGAAGTTGTGACTCCAGGTAAGGTCTTCTTAACACGGTCTATGCGTTTTCGGGGTTTGTTCAACGACCTGTTGATGAATTAAAATGGCGGCCATTTTGGGGTTGCGAGCCATCAACGGAAATTTGACGATCAGTTTTGCGGATTCTTGTCGAGTGCACGGGTAAATTTTCGTTTTCTATCGCTTTTGATTATTATGCGTCGGTGATTTGCTAACTTGACTAGCTATTAGGTTGCATAAATTTTACGACCGTGATGCGAGGACGATCGGTGCTGTAGAAATCCGTTACGCTGAAGTTCCGAGAATTCGAAAAAAACCGTTGGCCAGTGGAGTGAGCTGAAAAGTGACGAGGGGCGCGTTTGGGTGGAGGGTGGATGTTTTCCCCTGAGTAATGTGATTTTATCACCGGAGAATGTTTTTTTAATTGCGGATTAGTCATAGTTTTTGGATATATATTGATATTTCGACGTTACACCTGCGAATAAAGAAATTTGCTAATGGAAGCGAATAGAAGGTATTCGCGTCCTCGCTCTTCCCCGCCATTTTATCCGACTTCCAGGTGAGTTTTCGATTTTTTTTTACTAAATGGGCAACTTTTGGGCGCTATTCGTGAGCTGGAAAAATTTTGCGCAGTTTCTGAGAATTTTCAAGATGGCCGCTGGACAAAGAAATTTTCCCTTTTCAAACAGGAATAGGTCTTTTTGGCACCAAATTCTTCCAGTAATGGTCGTCGATGTCGAAAAGTGTTACTTTACGATAAAATAGTGTAAAGCATAGTATATAAATATACACTTCTTAGGCACATACGAGTTTGAAGGAACGGTCTTCTGAATTCCAAAAGAGACCGTTACAAAATTCAAATTTATGCATCCATAACCGAAAATGCAACTTTCTCTCTTGCGTTGAGTCGGTGAGATCAAATTAGACTAGAATTCTTCTAATTAAAAGATGTAAGAATTACAGGAAAGGCAGGAAAAAAACATCACATCCTTAAACGGAAGCCTTGAGTTGGGCTCGTTTTATGAATCATCTTCGGTATAGTATAATTACTTATAGACCGACATACTTGTATTGCGGGAGCATCGTCGCGGTCGCGGCTTCCACCAGGCCCAGTGCGTGAGCATTTACCTATTCTACTCCGAACAAGTAGAGTAAAAAAAAATTGTGTGTTGGTTTAGTCATAACCTCTTAATAACTTTTAATACTTTTAATAAAATATTTCATTCAAATCATTCTTCGGACTCGGTACATGAGAAAAAGGCAAATTAGTTTTGGCGAGGTATATACTACATATACATTCTATACTTATCTCGAGCATCGCGGGTTTTCATATATCAGTCGCTGAAAAAAAGTCACGAGTAGCTCGATCTATGCGCCAGCAAGCGAAACACGATTTCGTTGAGGGAATCTCGAGTCTCAATCTACGCATTGGTACACCCATCTGCAGAATTGACTGTCTTATCCGTTTTTCTGCAGGTATGAAAAATGTCAAATTACTTCAGCATGGCGAAGTTAACACGATCGGTCTGGGGACTCTCCTCGAATTTCGCTTCAAATCAGTACTTCTCACGACTTTTGGTGTAAGTTTTTCAGCTCAAATATAAGTCTCGTAGTTTTACTTTTTAATGTTACAATAGTTATTGCTTGACATCACTGCATAAATCGGAATAGCTATTGCATACGCAGAAGTAAATGTTTGTTAACAGCAGTTATTTATAAATAGTCCTGAATTATTTAATGTTAATAACTGGTGCGATCGTCTCATTTATTGCATACTTACCTGCCGCGCTTTGCTACTTTACAGAACACCATGGATCTCTGCCTCTGACTCAAGATTGCGAAATTCATCTACCAAGGTAGCCAACAGTGCTTGTGAAGATGAAATTGTAATAAGCGATAGTTGCGTAAAGCGTTTAAAAGAAATAACGGAGGAAGGTAGCTGTTTAAGAGTAACAGTTGAAGGCGGAGGTTGTTCTGGTTTCCAGTACAAATTCAATTTGGATTCCAGTATAAATGAAGATGACAAGTAAGAAATTAATTTATAATTTCAAAATCTTCAACATTAAAACCTGTCAAATCTCTATAATTAATGAGATTTAAGTACAATAATATCTAATAATATCTAATAAAGAATATTGTTTACAGAGTTTTCCAAAAAGATGGAGCTAAAATAGTAATAGATTCTACATCTCTAGAATATATCAAAGGAGCCACAATAGAGTATCATACAGAATTAATACGCTCTGCATTCAGAATAACAGACAACCCTTTAGCAGAACAAGGGTGCAGCTGTGGAGCCAGTTTTGCGATTAAAGTTGACTGATCATTAGATAATATGATTTAGGATATGCATATAAATGTCCAAACACGTGATTTGTAAGATATTACAATTGTTGAGGATATATGTTTAAAAGTTTTAATTAGCAAAAAAGGAAAACGGTTATATTTGTACATATTTAACGCTCGAATAGCGAACGTTAACATTTTTTTTATTTAGAATTCATAAATAATACAACACCAAGTCAGAAAGCTCTTAGCAATTTTGCAGTTAGGAGCACATCAAAATTCGATATTATAGTCGTAGTATTTACACAAAATGGACTTCCTTGACGAATACGATAACATCATGGAATGTGTTGAAATCTTTGAAAAGAAAATTTTATCGAACATAGGCTTATTTTCCTCTTTTACCGTTCTGAAAATTAAATATTTAAGTAATTTTAAGTGCGTATGTATAAATTACAATTAAGAACATTATGAAAGTTGATTGTTCTTTAGGAAATAAAAGAATATATTATTACTTACTTTGGTCGAGAGTTCAAATTTTAATTGCTGAATTTCTTCTGTTTGACGAATGAGTTTTTCGTTCATATTGGCAAGATGTTCACTCATAGTACTTAGTTGCAACTTGTAGTTTCCTTCTTGCACTTCTTTGTCCTCTTGCAAGCTTTTCCATTTAGAAAGTGCTTCTAGCAATGCTGCTTCACATTTTTCTCTTTGTTCCTCACTTGTGTCTAAATGAACGTTCATCACTTCGGTCTAAAAAATTAAAAAATAACCAATACAAGTCATCATTATTTTTTACATACATAATACATACATAAATGCTTACATTAGCAGCTATAGCTAAATTTCTAACATGACAAATATGTTTCTCTGTTATTAACCTATCAATTTCTCGCAAAAAATATTCTCTAATCCTAGTTTCACGAGCCTCAATTTCTTCTGGTATTGCAAAAGGTCCACTTAGTCTACCGATCTGTGAATAAGTTTTATATAACACATTAAATGTCATGTGTATCTTAACAGAATTTAGAAATATTGTTAAAAAAAAATAAATTTCATACCATATTATTAACTTCAATTGGTTCTAAACCATTTGTTTCAAGTATTCTTTTTTCACTATTTTCTTTCTCATTTAATTCATCATATTTTATTTTTACAATATTATACTGGGCTTTCCAGTGATTTAATTCTTTCTCTAGTTCACATAGTTTTGTGAATTCAAAGTCTTCGCTGTTTTCATCTTGTGCTGATGACCAAGCTTTCCTTGGTGGTCCTATTTCCACAGTTGACTTTGAAGATCTTCTTGATGCAGAAGGTGAAGAGAAGGGAGAATGATCTTGCCTGTGATTAGTGAGTCCAGACTTCAATTCCAAGTCAAAACCATCTCTCTTTCCTTCTCCGCTTGACCAGGATACTGTTTCCTCTGCCTTTAGTTTCTCATTCAGTTTTCTTTGAGCATCATTTCGTTCTCTTTCTAATTTTTCTATTACTTCACGATATTTGTTGTCTAGTTCAACTTTTGCTCTTTCTGAGAGTTCCAGTTTGTACTCCAAATGTTGTACTCTATCCAGTAAACCTTCTATTTCATTATTCTTATCACTTATCTGTGATTGTAATTGAGCATTTTCAACAATCTTTTTTTGAAATTCTTCATCAAGAATGTGATTAGGTGGTGGTGGAGGTAATTGAGGTTTGTTCTCTGTGGCTTTGCTTTTTCCTTTTTTTGTTTTACTTTGAGCTTTGTCAAGATCCTGTAAATAAAAAGTGATTGTAAATGTCTTTCATCAACTGATAAGACTAAGCTTTGGTATTTGTCTTACCTCTTGCAATACAGTTACTCGTTTTGTTAATTGCTGATTACGGAAAGTAAGGCTATCCAATTCCTGTTCTGCTCGTCTGAGTTCGACTTCTTTTTCTTTTAATTGTTCTCTAAGCTCGGTGTTACGTGTTTGTTCATCGATCACAGCTTTCTTTAGAACATTTGCCTGCGCACGAATCTAGAAATTAATAATATTATGTTTTACATTGTTCTTACAAAAAACGTTTTTATATGATTGATCATAGACATTAAACAGTTATTTTATGATAATCTTATCGGGGTAATATACAGTATTCAGTTTAAAAGTATATTAAATTACTTTTGAGTATTCTGTAGCTAGTTTCTGATACTTGATTTGAAGCTGACCAGTAGAACTATCCATTGCTCTAAAATATAGCTTTGTATCCTTGAATAGAATATGTGTAGGTATCTATACAAATCAGCGATGATCAGGCATCATTGTGATAACTTCCTGCTGTCCCTCGTCACGTATATCGTTATATTCCTCTCTTTCTTGATAGTCCTCTCTCTCCAAGAGAGAACTCTAATTAGCACACGATAGATTGGCGCTGTCAACGTGTCAATTTGTGCACCTTTGCAGAAATTCCTGATAATTAATAATTAAAATTATACAGCTGACGACTGGTACATATAGAACATCCGTAAGATGGTCGCAACAGATGTATTGAGAATCTTTTTATTCGTTTTTTGTTTGTCGGCGACGAAACGGTGTGAGAGAAAGAATACTCGTAAGAAAAGTTTTCGTAAGATTATGCAGTCATCCCGACGTTGTCGGGAGATCGCATGCACTGCATCGCGCGTAAAACGCCCCCCGATGCGGAGGCCTATATCCCCTCTTCTCCGTTTTTCTCTTTATTTTTTGCGTATGTATTTTAAAATATGTTGCCTGGCTGTTCTTTCTCTCTTTCTATCTGCCTGGGTTTATTTAACCTGTATAAGAATGTGTTGGCCACAGAGGGCATTGAGCACCGAACAGTTGATGGTTGTCGGTGTGACTGTTGCTGCTGTTTGAATGTCAAGGCATTGCGTGCTGAGTGCTCGCACCATTTGAAGTCAGCTATGCTTACCGCCCACGCACTTGGCGCCAGATTTGAAGCATTTGCATTATTTATGTTGATCCTTAGAATGTGTGTCAATAAGATGAATAATGAAGATTAAGTTCTGTACAAATTTTATCGTAAATTGTTTAACTTGATTATAAAGTTTTTTACAGTGTCCACATTTAAATGTACCATATTTATTTTTGAAAAAGATTGATCTTACTCGTTGTGTTTTGATTTTTCATTTTTTAAGTTCTATAAATTTGAACAATTGGTTTTATGGATTAATATTATTTGCGTTGTTGTATTCAGAGGTTCATTTGTTTTATTACATATCTCGGGAGATCATCGCAAGGTAATTACTGTGAATGCTTTTCAATTGCATCCACTTTTGGTAAAGCCAAAGTACTACTTTATCATCAGTAGGACATTTTGACTATATGGATATCATAGGTTGATCAAAAAATTTGTGGGATTTTTAATTGCTTAGTTTTGATAAGAATAAAGCTCTATTTCATCATCTGTAGGAAATATTGATCGAGCTGCATTGCTATAATGCATTATATAGATTTTTATTCACTGGTTTCCGGTTCATTTTAAAAGTCAGTGTTTCTGACTCTGTACTAAAAAGATTGAAGAAGAAACTTAACAATCATAAAAATTAGCAAAATTTTTATTAAATTTTAAAAATATTAAATATTAAATGATATTATTTAACACGGGAATTTTAAAATGCAACATCAATTTGTAATAATTAAATTTTAAGTATCTCATCTCCAGACGTTTTGAAAAGAGTTTTTTTTTTAATAAATTTTACGATCTAGCTTATTCACTTTATCATGAATGAATTTAAAAATATTTGTATTATATAAGAATGTTCTGTATTGTTTAAGCTTGCTTGTCGAAAGAATTGTGAAATCGTCATGCGTAGACAAGATCCTCAAAAGTCTATCAACCAATAACCTACGGAAGCTACGACTGGACTGAGTATAATAACGATCCACTGCATACTTTAAGAATAATAAGCACCATTTATTGACTAAACGTGCATTTGATGGCATCACCTAAGTTTGGTAAGTTATTTTGATGTGTCTGTTATTAAAAATTTAGGATAAGTTTCGTGTTTGATTGTTTGTGACAAAAGGTTTAATTTTCCCAAATTTTAATTTGAATTCTATTTTTGAATGAGCCAATTTTGTTTTAAATTATTAAAATATTACCTACAAACGTATATTAAATGTTGTTCGAGAGCTTTAGTGGAATTCCCTGCCCTATATTATTATTAATGATGGTTTATACCTGCAAGTTTTAATACAATTTGCCTTTATGATGATTCTCATCAAAACGGCTTGTTGCTAATATAAAATGATAATTGCAATGTTCGCATGGGTATATAAACAATAGGATTCGCGTAATTTCCTCTAGCTCGTTATAACGACCTCGTTAAGACCCCAGCGCTTTTATTATTTCGCTCCACATTCGAAAATTTGCATATGCACGTATGCGAGGCAACGAAGAACAAGAGGAAAAAGGATCGCGAAATTTCGGTGCCAGATCTTTAAAATGGGATCTGGAGAAGCAACTCGCGACCTGCAACTGCATACCTTGGTAGTTTTTAAAATAGAAAAAGATAAAAAGGAATTGCAAAAAAAGGAGAACTCATGTGTTCATACATACATGCAATGGAGCGTCGAAATAAGTATTTCAGGTGCTGAGTAAGCAAAAGTACGCATCTGTGCTGCGCATATATATATACGTGTATGCATGTATGCATGTGTATAGATTCCTCTTTTTCTTTCTCTTTCCCTTCCCTTCTCTAAGCTTTCTGTGCAACGATATAGACAAGTTATTTTTTTTTTCGTTTTGACGCTAGACAAATATTCTAATGGATAATTTCACAAATGTCGGGTAAAATGAGAACAGTGTTTTGTCGAGAATTTTGTAATTGTAAGCTTAAAGCAAAACCATTATTAGGAATCTACAGCAGCAGTAGCAGCGTGCGCGGAAATACGTATTTCACGTGTTGATCTAGGAAAAAGTTGCTCTGAAAATCCCGGGTTCCAGGATATAGCCTCTATTCTCTCGCTCTTCTCGTCTGCTTCTCTTTCATTTTCCCCAGAAGCTGCAGGGAGTACTGCAGTTGTACAAGAGAGCAAGAGCGATGCGACGTATTTGTCGGGCAGATAGATAGGGGCGCGTTTACGTCCCCGAATACGTTTTTCGACGCGACGGTTGCAGCCTGCAGAGTAAGACAGAGCCAGGCGACGAAGAACGAGAGAGATCATCGGACCCGCGAGCCTTTTTATCTCTTGTCCTATAGTCTCTGCTAGTGCAGCTTCATTTCTCTTACTCCTTCTCTTCTCGGTTTGAGGTAAGCGCGATGGCTTCTTTGTATTCCTTGCCACTGCGTGGACCTGATGAGTTCCCTTCCTCGTTTCATTTTATCTTTTTATTCCAAATTCCATCGAGGATCCCTGGATACTTATATAGCCTCTGTTGCGCGTATATATGTATAGTTGATCTGCATGCGGGTCGAGCGTAACACGTCATCAAATCATATGATAGGATTTTATGTTGACACTTATTTAGTCTTTTTATAAGGCTATGTAAAGATCTATAATGGATTGTTTATGCGAGTTGATAAAGTGAGCAGCATCAAAACTGTCCTTGCGGTGTTTTAAAACTCTTGCAAGCTTCGTAACGACGTTATTTATAGCTCAGTCGGCTGAGAGCTAAAGTTTTAAAAAAATGAATATTCATAAGAATAAAGCAGCTCTTTCACTCCTCTCGTTTCTTCTCAATGAAAGCCTGCAGTGGCCTGAGACTTCATCATAACACGCCTTTTCAAGGATATTTTCGCAGCCCCTATGCCTTTTACAGGCACTCCGAGCATTCGCCAACGCGATTTTTTTCCTTAAGTATTGTGTATCAGACAAGCTTGTCGCAGTTCTCGTGCTCTTAGCAAGGCAAGCTACATTAAAGTAGGTATAAGCGGATAGCTTGGGTGAGAACTATTCAACGGATTGCGAGCAACTCGACATCGTCGTATTCCTCGACGGGGATGTCGCCGTCATTATTGTGTGCTTTTGTGTGGTGCAAGTCGAGAGATGCGGAATTTCCTATCAAATGCGCGCAGTTTCTTATAGAAGAAATGGTGTGCCTGTATACCTGGTTGGGAGAGAAGTGAAGGGTGTGTGTAATAACGTTTTGACGCCTCAGGAACGTTGAGGATGTATCTTATTAAAAAATTTTACGTAATTGTGGCCTTTGATGAGTTGTCAAGGGACGTTTAGGCAATTTGCTAGTTTCATCTTCATTAGACAACGAAAACTTGAACTTTATCAACACAAAACCCTGCTTTAAACTGGGTACCTACTATATGCAATATGCATATTACTGTCGTCTTTTTGCGAGGTTTCGTCAAGTATTAGATCAAATCGGCGATTCACTAAGTACTTTGTTTGTCGCGCTTCTGAACAAAATATTCTATACATGGTCAACGAAATGATCCTGTCAGGAGTGTTTCTTTTCTTTCTAATCGTTAATATTGTTGGATTCATTACAATTTATATAATACTTTCGGAAACGGAAGATAAATTATTGAAAGAAATCGAAGATCATTATGCTGGTGTGAAATCCTTTCAAGAAATGGTTGCAGACAACAAAGATAAGAAAGCGAACAAAAGTATCGTTAAAAGACCATTATTCAGGACCGTTCAAACTATGCGATTCATTTTATGTTCATAAATAATGAAGCTTTTTATACTATATTAGTTCTTATTTCATATGTGGGATTACTCGTACTAGTAGATCAGGTGGCACAAAGATTTGAGAAAATTTTGCAACGTTATAGCTATATTATAGGTATATTATACTCTATAAGCTTAACCTGCCAGTTATGAATTTAATTTATAACATCTCTGCGCACGTACGATATTTTATAGCAGAAAAAAAACCGTGCCGTGATTTAAAACAGCATTCATACTATAAACGTTCACGCATACACATACTACTCGGCTTGGTGAAAAATAGTCACACGAATATATACTGCGAGCCGCAGTCGGCAGTTGATTAAAGTCGACGTTTTCCATTACGCGCTGTTTTTCGTACGGCGGTGCTGCCGGTGGTATATGACTGTATAGTGCTGTTGCTGCGCGACGTCAGTCGGTGAAAACGAAAAACGCCTCGTGCAATCTTTCGCGAATCGTTCGAATATGGGCGAGTTTCTAAAGGGGTATATGACTATGTGCCGTATACGCGATTTGTTTGGCCGCGCGTTAAACGGATAATAAATCGACTTGCAGACGGGAAGCGAAAAGCGGATCTTTCGGAGCGTTCGTTTTTTCGCGTAGGCGAGTCTGCGATTTTTAAAATGGACTATACGCTTTTCCAGGCAGCAGAGCGAAAGCCCAACGTCAAGTCCGTTGATTGACGCACTTCTTTCTCACTTTTATTCTCACTTGTATTGCCCCTCTTTCCACATCGAGCTTTGTCCTCGTTTTCTTTTTGCGCCTGTATCGCTTACAGATAATATAGCGCCTTTAAAGCTACGCAAAAACATACAGAGATAAAACCAAGGGGTTTATTGGAGCGTTTAATTTTTAAAAATCTGGTTTTTATTACATTTTCAATGGGAAACAACTTACAAAAAATTTGCTTTGGTTTCAGGCTCTGATGAAAAGCCGGGATAGTCTTCCCATAGCTCACTGGAAAATATTTCTGGACCGCTTTCACGGCGTTGGTGACCGCCTTGATGCTTTTTTACGTATTTTACTTGTAACTTCAGTCTTCGGTTATACTCACTTGCTTTGGTAAGTGGATTCGAAGGGTTCTCTGAAGAAGTCTGTAAAGTCCGTAGAAAAGCGTATCGGGATGTGCATATATATACCGTCTCTTTTTTCTATATATTTGTGCATATATACCTATATGCTCATGTGTATAGAAGAAAGTACGGGATAGAACGGAACCATCGTTGGCATCGTCAAATACCGTGTCAAGTGAGTACAGAAGTTTGCTTTTTATATACAATAATGATATACCGATTGAATAATAATTATAAGTACAAATCACAAATTACTATGTGACACGGACAATCCTAGTTATTGGCTTTTCCAAAAGTGTTCTATTTAAAAAAGGGGGGTCTCGAGGCTATGCAAATTTGCAAATGGGATGGCTAACTTCGTGCTCGAAGCTCAATAAGAGGAAGACTGACAACGAGTGTCGAAGTCGAGCGGCGTCTTGGCGTGAGATCCGGTCTCGAAGTCGTCGCGTCGGCAAAGGGAGAACGAGCGTGCATGCCAAGTAAGGGATTATTGAGCACTTTTTTCGCTCGAAACCGCTTGAAACCGAGCGGAATATATAGAGGACGTGTGGAACGTGCGCGGATGCGGATGGAAGAGATAGCGCCGCGCGAGCCACCTAGATGGAAGGGATGACAGGCGTTTACTCGCTCGAAGGCTTCGTTGCCACTGCCGCTGAGTAAGAGGGCCTGAGCCGAAAGAGATTCGGCCGCGGGAGCGCAGAGTGAAATAGAGAGAAAAATATTTAGTGTTTCGTTAAGCTGTCCGAAAGCTCCGCAGGGGATGCTCTTCTCCGCGCAAGCTCGTTTCTTCTAAGTGGTACGTGTAATGTTTTGTTCTCTCTCTTTCTCTCTTACTCTTCTTTACAATGTATGCGCGAGGCTGAAACTTTTAACAGACGATGTTCCTTAACTAAGGATTAGAAATGTATGTACGCTAGAACAAATGGTTTTTCCTCTGACATCTATATAATTATTTAAAATACTTTTACAAAGTAAAGGCAACGCTCTTATGCCCTAAAAGCATACGCTTCTACTCGAGTTAAGTACGTATAATTAAAATCCAAGGGTAATTGGATTTTTCAACCATATAAGAGCATTTTAATATTCCCGAAATATTTTTAGCTAACGTATTTCACATAGAAATTCCTCGTCATTTTTCGTTTCTTAATTAGATATGATGTTTCTTTCACATTTTAATTAATAATATAATATTTACAAGTTTTCCAGCTAACAAGGCAAAACTATAGAGCAGCTCATAGTATTTATTAAAAAAAAAACATATTATATACCATTTCATTTTAAAATTCGTTTCATGAAAAAGAATTAGCGCGCATAGGATGCTCGCGGGCAGAAAAAAAAGATAGCGGAAACTCGATAACACGTATACATGTAAATGTACATATATGTAATAGAAAAGAGGAATGCTGCAGGGAGAGTGAAAGAGAGGGAGGTGGAGGGAAAGAGTAGGAGTCGAGTTCCGATAATGAAATGAATGCCCGTGGGTGCGAGAAGCCGAGCGCATATAGCGTCTGGCAGCTGCACGTAAAACCCATTCGCAAATTAACCTTACTTATTCATTAACGCTAACGACCTTAGACCCGCGCGTGAGCTGTATGTATCCAATAGGAATATATAGGGCCGCTGATTTTGCAGTCGACACGATAGGAGCGATGTGAGGAAGTGAGGCAGACGAAAATCGTCAGAAGCCCCGAGCTCATTTAGGTATCCATCTCTCTGCGGTATAGATCGGCTTTTCGTATTTCCGACACACTGCTTTATTCGTTGATGTTGCTTCTTTTTTTCGGCGCTCTTGTATCTGCACGGAAAATAATTTTTTTTTTTTGTACAGAAATATTCACCTGCTAGCTTTCGTCATTTTGTTTCGAATTCCCATTAGGTTTTATCAGCCTCGATTTTATTTTTTCATAATATTCTGTACGC
>UCQR01091514.1:0-12101 GCA_900474235.1 Cecidostiba semifascia | reverse complement strand
ATATAGAAACTACAACACGTTTTTTTCAGTGCAAAATATTGTTTTTTTTTTTTTTAATCCATTTTCATACATTTCGAAGGTTATTTCTGAAAAAACAATGAAAAATCTTTCTGATCGCCACTCAATACTCTGAAAAAACAGGAAAAATGGACTCATGTCGTTTGGTTTTGCAGCTAATGGCGGGCCATAAATGCGTGCAATTTTGGACCAGTTTATAAATAAACGAGAGCATCACGGTATTCGATCACCACTACATTATTGCTCGTCATCTCACATTTAAAAGCCCTTTATGTCTCTCGAAAACACGAAAGTCGGACTTATCTCGTTTTGCCTCGAATTCCTACATCAGATACATACTTTCCCACAATTCTAATGTATATACAAACAAATGCTGAAATAAAAAAAAGAAAAATTACTGATTATACAAGATTCACGTTTCCACAAACAATTACAAAGCGCGCGCGCGCGCAACATTCCCGCGCGCATTTAAATAAGAAACTCAAACAATTGGCCTAACCCTCGGGCAACCCTTCAGCAGCAATCTTCTCTCGCTGTAATTCCCGCTGCCCGACGACGTTAACGCCGCCGCTGCAGTATACAATACACACAGCATCTTGACTCAGCAACTCGTCTCTTTCTTCCCATAGTGTAAGTATCTATACGCAGACCTGTCTATAGACTGTATACATATATACAGTGTATAGTCTCTATATAGACAGGATGGAAAATGCGCGAGTCCGCGAGGGAAGCTGAGAGTCGTTAAATCTCGAGAGGAGAGTTCGTTCGAGTTGAACGCGCTGCTGGTGGACCTTTTTTCTGCAGCTGAGAGGATATATCGGTTCCTGGGAGACTTCTGGCGGATTGTTGCTGCGAATGTAATTGTCGGTGACGGATTCTGGGTATGAGCTAGAGAAGAAGCTGCTCTGAATTATTGTAATTGGATTATAATATGCGTCAGTGACTTTGTGAGAAGATTACAAATATTGTTCATGTTGGATAGTACAATCTTACATGTTGTTCTCAATAAATCAAAGTTTTACAAATAAAAATAAGCAACTTTTAGTACGTATTGTAGATACTTCTTATTCTTCCTATTCTTAAAAATCCTTTTCCCGTTTGAAAATTCGTTCTATATTATACAATTGAACTTGAAAAAACTTGGAACACCTCTGTAAAATCAAACAACTAAAACTTCAAAATAATGCTTAAAAAAAAAAATAATAACCAACTCGATGAAATAAACGCGAGCATGACGGAAACTCGCCTCCTTCTCTCAGCTCTCAGCTCGGTACATTCGCGGTCGGCGATGTTCCGTGAAGTCCCGCGACGTCGTTTATTGTTACCGGGCATCGATTAAAGCGCGGCGCGGCGAGTAGGCCCGATGTCGTCGTGTCGGCGACACGCCGATGAAACACGTCCTGTTTTGCATGGATCGAGAGCTGCAAATTGTTTCGAAACTTTTTTTTGTCGCGGAGGTGTAAGTACTTACAGATGTGGGAGAAGTTGTAAGAAAGTCGAAGCGGCTCAGAGAGATTTCACCGATTCAAGGATATTCGACTATACTTGGAGTATAAAAAGAATCGTGATGTTGATGATGTGCGTACGTTAAGAATAGAATAAAAAACCGAGTTGTATAATTTTGAAATATTTTTTGATAGTTCTACTGAATGTCGTAATTAAAAAAAGTATTATAAGCAAGCATAAGCAAAATATAATAATTAGAACACTATAGATGTTGACTAAAGCTTTTTCGATAAAAACCTCAATCGATAAAAATATTACAAGCAAATGCTACATCACGTGTAAAAACTTCGCCGTCTACGGGGATGAATAAAAAATCGCGCGAATCGTACCTGTCAAGGGAGAAAACAGAGGAAAATCGGCGAGATCGGTATAGAGAACCGATCCCGAATCGCGGAAGAGGGTAGATAGACGCAAATTCAAGTGGTGTGAGGTCGATGTGGGTCAGACGCGCGTTTATGGAAAATTTAAAAGCCTTTCCGAGTCGGCTGTATCGTCGACTAATTGGTGTCCACTGCCCATAGCTCCCGGTAGGTAGTTGACCCTTCGCCAGTATAGCTGGCTCATTATCTTGACTTTTAGCCGGGGAGGATATTGTACTGAGATAAAGATATATACTTGTGCGCTCTCTACTGTTGCCGCTATATTTATTGCGAAGCTTTTGATATATATATGCGTTCGATCATTTGATTGTTTGTAAAGATCGCAGTAATGTAAACAAAATAAAATGCAAATGCAAGGCAAAATCATTGAATAATAATTCAATGAATTATTCATTGCAAAAATCATTTTCACATAGGCATATATCATCGCAGAGAACGAGGATGGAAGCAATCTCTCGCGTCGCGATTGTCGATCGATATGGGTCAGACATGTATTATTAAAATTTTAAAAGCATTTCAAAGCTCGACGCTCAACTCGACCGTCCACGCACTCGAGCCCGCACACACATATATATATATACATATATATATATATGCATATGTGCTGTATACCTATTACGTGTCTGACGGTTTGTATATCGTCCGATGCTGACGATGATGCGCTGCTAATTTAACGTATATAGCGAGAGGAACAGAGAGAGAGAGAGAGAGAGAGGGAGGGCGTGGAGTGACAATTAGTGGAGTCAGGATCGCAGTAGTGTGTGTAATATATAAAAAGCGTTATGCGGAGAGAGATCCGCTTCAGGATTTATATTTGTCGGATTTCATCAGTCGAATGCGCGCGACAATGTGTCAGTTATAGGGCTAATGAAGGGAATTATTTTTATGCAATCAAAGTTCATTCGCCTCTGGAAAAGTGTATATTCAAAAATACAACCACAAGGTCTGGTCTTTAAAAGAAAACGCATATCTACTTCTCAACGAGCAATTATACGTACCTATATATATATACTACAGCTCCCAGCCAGTATATATAATCTGCATCTTTTTGCTGCAGTCGTGACGCGTTATAGGTATATACCTGCCACCCTCATAATTGAATAAAGCGTAAGTCTAGCGTCTCTGCAGCATCTATAGCAGAGCAGCCACTCCCCAGACCAGCGAAAAAAGAGAGAGAGAGAGAGATCGCGCGCAGGCAAATATAGCGGATAAGGGATGTGCGAGGGTATAGGGAACATGCGCGCTCTGACGGTATATAGGGAGAGCTCGGTTGACAGATTGACATTCAGTCGCGCGCGAATCCGCCTGAATATTTCATCTCGTTCGAGCTGTCAGAGACGCGCCGGGCTAAGCGAGACTCTATGTATAGCCCTGCCCTGGCGAACTTTCGACCTGAAGTGACCCCGACAACGACGACGTCAGGACACACACACACACACACACAGGAGACTCATCTTCTCTGCAGCTGATGATTTGCTGTTGCATAGTAGAGCTACGATCCTTATACGGTATAATATATTATTATATAGTCGTTTCTGATGATTATTTCGAAAAGAAAATAGAGAAATTATAAGTATGGACTACTTGACGGAGTGCACCGCGCATCGCTATATAACCGAGAGACTTTATTTTTGGGATATCGTCAATTATTCATCTCGAATTATCTCTTCTTAAAGCTTAATCGACTTTCCGATTGCAGTAGGCAGCGAGCCGTTGATTATTGGAAATTATACGAGGACTGCGAGGCGAACATATATATATTATACCGACCTGGGGAAATTCAACTTTGATGTCGTTAAAAACAATTGCAATTTTCGAATTCAAAGTTCGAACTGTATACTACTCTAGTCGGAGTAGCTCGATTTCCATAACTGAGTTTATTTTTAAGTTTTACTTTTTACACTTGACTTTCGAATGTACCGCGATAGTGATGTATGACTCACGTTGTATAATAGTTGACATAAACACACAACATAACCTATAAAAAGCTGACACGCATGTCCCCCTCGCGAGAGCGTCATTATACCTATACGTGCTGCACTTGGTTTTTTTTTTTCTTGAGTGGTCATTTGTTTATTAACCGACAACAATAATTAGCTATATATTTCGTCGAACGAGATATAACCGAGAGCTTGCCTAGATTTTTTTACACAGGTGATTCGCGGATACTTTTATACAAAAGTTAATCATCGACGCAATGATTTTTTCGAGTAAACATTATTAACCTTAAAAACACTTGTCGAAATTTTTCAGATAAAAAGCAGGATGAGCACACAGAAGGGGAACACACATCGCACAAGGCCGCAGAAGCACCGGAATCAATTCGCCTTTAAAAATACTCTGCACGATACGTCTCACAAGACCAAGACAATCAATAGTCTGCAAATAGCCAATGTGTGCGAGAGATGCAAGAAGATAATAGAGTGGAAAATCAAGTACAAAAAGTACAAGCCGTTGAAAGCTCCTGGAATATGCAATAAGTGCGATCAGAAAACTGTCAAGCACGCCTATCACACAATGTGTGGTCCCTGCGCAAGGCAGCGTGACGTATGTCCAAAGTGCGGACTCCAAAATGAATTGGTAGAGCCACAGCCTACCAAGGAGGAGCAGCTCAAATTGGATAATGAAATGCAGAACATGCTCAAGACACTGCCAGAGAGGAAGAGAAGAACTTTTATTCGTTATATGAATAAGAATAGTAAGTAAATTTCACTGATATTCATATAGTATTATTATATATTGAGGATAGTCCATTCGATACCAATTGTATTATAATTATATATAAAAAATTTATTAACCAAGCGTATAGTTAACAGTAATTTCAATTTTCAGGAAAGAAAAAACGAAAGGAAGGACGAGAAAATGAAGAGTATGCGGATGACAGTGATAGTGAAACAGATGACAATGATGAAGATCGCAGAGAATGCACACGTGATGATTTGATAAACAAGTTGAAATCATTAATGATTGAAGAACACAACAAGGACAATGATGGTTTTGATAGTGATTTGTCTGATGATGAATTAGACTCAGATGATTAAAACTATTATTTAAGAAAGAACATTGTTTTTTTTTATAATTTATATCTTACTATTGTTAATTTTAGGATTAATAACACGAATGAAATTTGTTGCATGTGGTCTTCTTTTTTTTTTTCACAATTTCTATCAACAAAACTTTTATACATTTCAATTTATCAGTTTTTTACTTCAGAAAAATATGTAAAAATTTAAAATGGACTTTGATAAAAAAAGTAAACCAAAAGTGCTCAGTTGTATGCAAAGAGGTAGATTGACATTTTTGTAAATGCATATGTTTGCTACATAACCAAAACATTTGACAATTAAAGTATTTGAAATCTCTATTAGGACCTGGTCCTCGTTATAAGTTAAAATCTCTCACTGGATATGAAGATCATGATCCATCTCGACGTCGAAGTCCAGCCTTCTCTATGAAATTTCGTCCTAAAACTAAATTACAATGCACTGGACCTGGACCATACCCTATTACTCATCATATGACACATCGAGGTTTAGAAGCACCACCAGCTTACAGCATGGCCTTTAGACCTCAAAAAAAGTGTAGGTTTATAAATTTATATTGACACTAATCTTTTCATTGTTTTATTTCATGTGCTTCTGCTATTCTAGATGAAGATTCGGTTCCTGGACCTGGTGCCTATGCGCCAGAGAAATTTCCACCAGTGAATCACCACCGCAGAGCTGCAGCTTACACAATACTCTTTAGACATGATAAGACTCACTGTAAGGATGGTCCTGGGCCAATTTATATGCTTCCCACATGTATAGGCCCAGAGATTCCAGATGTAAAAGCAGAAGGAGCTTATTCAATGTAATATATAAATTTAATCAGAAAAGATTAACAAATACTTATTTTTAAATTGCAATAGGTGTAAAAATTAGATTATTGTATGTTTAAGGGCTTTCAAACACAAGCAGCGAATGCAAAGTACAGGTCCTGGTCCAGCTGCGTACGATATCAAACTCAATCCAGTTAAGAAGCAATATCCTGCTTATTCAATGAAATTTCGGCATAATTTGTACGATTATTCAAGGCAATTGCCAGGCCCTAAATACAGTTATAACACAGACTTAATTAAAAAACGTCAGCCAATGTACTCATTTGGAGTTCGACACAGTGAGTGTACTGCAGTTGGACTTACAGAAGATGATGAGATTTGAATTTCAAAAATTTTTTTCATGTAATGTCTGTAGTAAAAAATTTGTAATTGTCTGTTTGTACTGAATTTATAAAAATGCTTTTGCAAATAAATTTACAGGAATTATGCGTATTGTTTTTCTCAGATTTTTACATTTTCCCTTCCAATACTTATTCTATATGTAAGTGCTAGATTGTCATTTTTTTTAATTTTTACAAAACAAACATGGAGTAAAGCTTCCATGCTTCACACATCAAAAAACTTTTAGGCCAACAGATCAAAATTCTCGTGAAAAATTTACACTAAATCTTTACAAAAAAATATTAAAATAAATATAAAATGCCCTCAAAAAAAACAGATAAAGAAACTGAAGGAAAGGAAAGTAAAACACCGCTCCACAAAACCTTAACCTGTGGTACAAGAAGTGAGTAAAACGTCGCGCACACTGCAGTTTGAAGAAAAAAAGTTGCTCTCTGATCATAAAATTTATTTTACTAGCTCCTGGACCAAAATACAAGCTCAAATCTCTGGTTGGTTATGATGATCATTGTCACTCAAAGTACCGAAATCCAGCATATACCATAGGAAAAAAGCAAACAGCTAAAGCAGTATGTCCAGGTCCTGGACCAAAATATCTTTACAATCTGCCTGGTATTCCAGGATACTCTTTTCCACGTGCAGTGTACAAACCAAGTAAGTAGCCTATGTTTTCATTCGTTCATTTTCGCAATAACTGCAGCTGTAATATCAAAAATTAAACTGTCATTGTTTAAATTACAGCAAAAGACTGTAGTCCAGGCCCGAAATACACGCTACCTGGATTCTCATCTCCAGCTTTTTCAATAGTTAATAGACCTAAAGCCAAATGTGACAAGGCGTCTTCGGGGCCATATGATCCGTATCCATTACCAATAGGACCTACATTCATACTGTGAGTATTATAGGACACAAAGCGCTTCGTTTATTCATCAATGTTTTCATCGTCATTCTTAATCAAGCGAAACTCAATATTGATTATAGTACCAGACGGGGAAAAGACCGCAAATGCGAGTACAATCCGCCGATCAGAGACGTAGGACCCGTGACGCTTCTCAAGCCCAATTCACCGGCGTTCAGTATCGTACCGCGACCAGCTAAAAAAGATATTTGCAACAGTCCAGGGCCCAAGTACTTCCCGGCTCTGATGAAAAAGTCACCAGAATATACCTTTGGTTTGAAACACAGTGAATGCTCAATCATTCCCAGAACAGAGTGCGACGAGTTGTGCTGACCGAAAACTTGAGTAACAGTAACGAAAATAAATTTAAAAAAAACGTAAAAATCGAAAAAAAGTAAAATGAATAATAAATTCGCATTCAACGAAACAGCTTTTTAATGAAAACATGTTGTATGCACATTCTAATTTAAAAATAATCCGATTCCTTCATTAAAACCTCATTTATCCACCGATACTTTGTTTATCGGTTTAACAAATTCCTGCCAATATAGCTGCGTCTCCTCAACCGACAGGCTCCTCAACGGCAGTGGCGGTACCTCGTCGATATCGATTACTTTAACCGTTTTCAACCTCTTGGCTAGTTCAACTCTGGATTCTGCCGTTTTCGTTTCCCTTGTCGGATCCGTGACAATATCTACATCTTGTATCACTGTGGCTGATATACTATCGTCTTCGACGCGATCGATGACGGATCCGCGTCGGCGACGGCAGATCAGACGCAACGAGAAGTAAATTATTTCGACAACGTTTAGTATGCTTATGCCCAAGAAAAGATTGCATATGCCGCCGTAGTCACCTGTAGAGGCGATGGATTAGTCATTGAATTATTGAGTTTTTAATCCAATTGGAAGACAGGTGAATGATTTATACTCACTCATCAATTCGTACCAGTAGAATAGTACGTCTTGCTTCAATCTGATCGTGTTCGGCCCATCGAAGTAGACGTGCAGCAGAGAATAGTTTCTATTCAGAATGATGCTTCTGGAATAAAAAAAATCGAATCCTTTATACATTATTTTTTTGTATCGGACCTTCGGCATTACCTATCCCAAAGTATTTTCTCGGTAGTCAGAGGAATCCTGCTGGAGCTCACTTTGTATTCCACGCCGTCGCATGATGGAAAGCAATCGCAGTTTAGATGTGTTGACGGATCCTTCTTAATTTCGCTGTCGTCAAAGTTGGACTGCTTTTTTAGGTGAGGACGAATTTTTCTCCACTTGGCTGCGAACGAGAAAAAAAAAATTAATATATGCATGCATGCTTGAAAGAGAAAGAAGCACCTTCTTACTTGTAAACTCTTTCAAACACGGCAAATCATCCAAATTGCAAGATTTAGGCGAATCTGAAAGCATAATCATTCGTCGGGTTAAACTATACATCCATTTATGAATTTTGTACCTTTTGATCTTTTGATTTTAATAAATTTTGATCTTCAAACTCACCGAAATCATCCAAACGCGGATAAAAGAACGGTATGCACTTGCAGAGTCGAAGGATATCGCGGATCCGGCAGTAAATAATGCAATCGCTGTAAGAGTAATATCCGTTGAATATTTTGTTCTGCTCCGTATTGAATAAGCAATTCCTCGCGCTCACGTCGTACTCCATCACCTCCTGCAATTGATCGCTCATTCGTAAAATATCCAACTTCGTCTCTCATCGTTATATTATAGTTTGATGCGCGGGAAAATTTTTCGTATACCGGTACTGAGTGCAAACTCGTTGCGTCCATAGAAACAAAAACTTCGGACTTTGGAGGAACGAAGACTTCTTTCAGGCCACCACTTGGTGCATCCGGATAATCCAGGGACGAATAAATGAGTATCTTGAATCCATTGCTAGGCATACTCTTGTAGTAGTAATCATCGGTACGAGAGTTCAAGATGACGCTCAATCCGTACTCCGGATTTATGAGACTCGATCTCTCCACCATCGACGAAACGAATCCACTTCTCTTTGTGCTAGAACTGATGAAGATAAATTCGTGCGATTGATATGAAAATTTAGAATTTTTCACGAATCAAGTAATACCTGCCGAAACCATCGCTGCGTCGAGCATAATTAAAGGTGCAGCAAAAGCCATCCTGAGTCTTCCGCAAAAAGAACATGTTATCACAGACGCGATCCTTGCCCTCCCAGGAGCAGTACTTCAGAATCGATCGGCACTTGGGCGTCAGCTAAAATTAACAGGAATCAATTTCCATCGTTCATTCCATGAATATTTTCCACGAAAAAAAAAAAACAAGAAAATGCAAAAATAAAACTACTGCAGCAGCAGCATCAGCACAGAGTGGATATATTGCACATGCACAAAGTGGGCGTGTACCTGCATCATGAGCCAATCGATACTGTAATCACCGTAAGCTCGCGACAAGATGGCGTGCAGGAATTGCGCCTCCTCGATTTCGCCCTCGTCCACGTCGAAGACGTACAGGTGGCCGAGGTACTTCAGCATGTCTCTTATCTCTCTCTGGGACACGTTGAAGATCTTCGTCGTCTCGAGACTGAAACTGTTGGAAAATTTTTTTATACCGAATGTCTCAGAACAAAAAGAATATACTTGCAAAAGATTTGCAAAAAAAAAAAAAATAAATAAAATAAAACTCACAGTTCCTCGGCGAAATCGTTGACGGCGCTCAAGCTCATCCTGTTCGTGCTGCAGACAGCGATACCAGGAAAATCGACGTCTCTTGCCGGATAACTGTCGGACTCCATGGTGGTCAGCGTCGGACTCTCGTTGTACTCCAGCGTCAGGTTCATAATCGTGAAGACCATCCCGACGACAGCCGTTATCCTGACGATTATCTGCAATGGCCTTATGTTATAGGTGTAATATAATAAATGCAGCGAAGAAGCGACAGAGAGAGAGAGAGAGAGAGAGGGACGCTTCGTGAATTATTGCGAGAGGATATCGAAGGGTTTCTAATTCAGGAAGATTCCGGGCGTAAAATATTTAAGTGCATGATGGAGTAGTAGTGGAGAAAGGGCGAGAGTTTTTTTTTTAGAGACATTGGGATAATTGATTTTGTAATCACCGCTAGGACTCTGAGGATATTGAATTTCAGAGCTTTTTCTTTTTTTAAGGTTTCAGATTTTTTATAGCTATATTATCCTATATCGACTATATTAAGTAAGTTACTATAAACCTACCTCCCAATGCGATGCTCGAAAAAGGTCCGATAATGCAGTTCATTCCTACTCTTGATCTCTTGCGCAAAAGCTCGGGTGAATCCCCCGTAGTTCCACCCCCTACTCTTGCCTCCATCATCTTCCTGAACACTTCTATTATTCGCAGCAGTAATAGCCGTAATAACTCCGACATCGGGTCGTCGACCGTTATCGCTTGGAATAGCCTTTTTCAGCGTCGCGATCGCCATTTCATTATATATCCGCAAACTCGCTGAATTAATTTCCCTAAAAAGCTTCGCGCATTTCAGACAAAACTGACGTGCCAGTATGTGTGCGCCGTGGACTGTCCGAACTTTCAAGCGCTTTTACTTGCTTTATTATTCTATTCCGCGCGGCATGTACATTATACATATGCACGTGAAAATAAAGGTCTGAAAGTTTCATGAGCGGCCGAATATGTAATAATGCTCGGTATGTGTGTGTATTGTATTTGAATATACGTCGGGGTAATAATTAATTGAGCGAGAAACTGTTTTGGGATACACGAAGCCGAAAAAAACACGAAAAAGCATAGTCGCGGGATCCTTATCGAACAGCATAGCGCGGCACGCGACGGACAGTTCTGTCGATATATGAAAAGTCGAGTCGAGCGCTTGGAAAAGCCATTTGCCATCCAGCAAATTGTGATGTTGTTATATAGAGGAGTTATCAATAAATCAGGGCTTTACGGTCGTTAAACACTTTGACGCTGGAATTTTAAAATATTTAGGCTGTTTCTACTTCTTTGTAGGGACTGATGGGCTGTGTTTGTTGTGATGACGTTGATAAAAGTTGCGTGACGGCGGACGGATTACATTTGTAAATGGTGTTACAGACATCACAGAAACGTTTAATTATGCAGCATATTTGCTTAAAGTGTTATTAGGATTTTTTCATAGCTTCGTGATACGATTATTATACAGTCGTATTTTACAATTTAACACTTTATCCTGTGAAATCCATTGGAAGAATAAAATTCAGAGTTGAACGCATAAATTCTTGGATAGAAAATTTATATTACGAGTATTGTTTCTGAAATAATTCTTCCCATTCAAATGTCAATCAAATACGAATAGTTTTAATAACCAAATAACTTTATTTTTTAAATTTATCATTTAAATTTACATATGTACATATGCATATATTGTATAGCGTTTATACTGCATGGAATTAGATCTTCTCAGATCACTCATTGTGAGCATACCATGATTAACTCCAAAAAATTGCACAGCAAAGTAATAATTCACGATGACATGCTTCAATATCCAAAGATGTTTTCTACGAATGTTACTCTAAATTCTCATGTTGACTGCTGTATGAGCTTAATAATATAAAACCATGGCATCATCTTACGGACATGTTAATATCTGAAACATAAAAATAACCAGGAATTGAAATAATTTTCAATATTTTACAACTTTGAGAAACTTATATATTTATTAAACCCATGTAAATACTTACATATAGTTTTCACACAATCCTTTTCAGAACAATATATTTCAGAAAATCCCAACAACGTTTTTACACACTTGTCATGTACTTGAATTAAGTATAAAATAACAATAATAACAAATCTAAGAACTCTCTACGCTAACTGCACTTTCTGCGCTAGCTTTTCTTAGGGCTAATTCTTCTTGTCTCTTCTTCAATTCTTCCTCAAACAGTGGTTTCCAAATATATGTTCCACACGCAACACCTAACACCATTGTACAAACTATTTGTAACTTCGATACTCTCCTAGTCAACATTTTGTTTTTGTCTTTTTGATGAAAAAGCTGTAGACAGCAGTATTTCGCATATTTTCCTGCTTACCTAACCTTTCCTATTAAATATACATACCATATATATATAT
>UCQR01091511.1:548-18056 GCA_900474235.1 Cecidostiba semifascia | reverse complement strand
AACACGTGCTGTTTCCTAAAGGCGCGATAGTTATGGCTCTGTATCCGCAGACGACCTGCTTTTACAAAGCTATTATCAACATGCAACCGACAAATGCACTGGAAGATTACGAGGTACTTTTCGAGGATGAGACTTATGCGGATGGTTACTCAGCCCCGTTGAATGTGCCTCAGAGATATGTGATCTCGATCAAGGAGAGCAAGAAGAGGATCAAAGTTAGCCGTGGATAAGAAGACTGCGGATTGTTTTATAAATTGACGCTTCTAGTAATGTACCTGAACTCTTTAGTCTGACTGATTTCGTCACATTGTAGCACGAGTATTTATTGAACGTAATATATTTCAACTTTGACTGATATAGGAAGACTGATATAAGTACAATATATTACAAATAATTATACAGTATAATTATATTACAAATGAGATGCGTCAAAGCGAAAATGTTCATTCCCTCGTAATTTTTTGACTAATAACGCAATAATGCATTCCATCCATGTATTATTTTACTAACGGTGCAATCCTCAATAAATAAATAAATTTAAAAAAAAGTTATATAACGAAAAACGTTACTAGAAAATCTTACCATACGTCCATCTCCGCCACTAGCGCTCTTCTCCTCCCTCTGTCCCCTTCCATTATACTCATTCCTCCTCTCGAGCTGCATCTGCTGCAACTGCCTCTGCAACGCTGAAACCTTCTTACTGAGCAATCTACAGGTCTCCTCAGCTCTCCTGGCTCTTCCTTGTAGCGCATCGACATCGACGCAGTGTCTCGACCACTTGCGCACTTCCTCTCGCAGTAACGCTCGTAGAGGCTCTTGCTCCTCGTCATCCTCGTCTGTGTACTTGAGCCAGTCCTGGATGACTCTAGGCTCGAGACCTGCCTCACAGGCTTCAGCCTGGATATAGAGTCGTGTCTGTGATCGAGGAGCTGTCGAGAGGAAGGTGTTGAGAAATGAGAGACCGGCCACTCGAAGAGGTAGGGCTGCTTTGGTGGCCAACAGAGCACCGGCCAGGAAGCGGAAACGACCACCTTCGGCGTAACGTAGACGGAGGGTCGAGACGGCTTCCGAAACTGCGCCGTGACCTCCTGTCGTTTGGCAGACCCTTGTTAGTAGCTGGAATTGAAAGAAGAATTTTTTTTTAAATTGTGATAAAGATAGAATATTAAAAATTGATTCGTGTGATTCAATGAAGTACTTTGGTATGGCGAGACATTGAACTAAAATTTATGGAGTTTGACCGAAAAATACATAAAAAAAATTTGAAGCCGAAACTTTAAAATTTTTTAAAAAATTTTTTATAGCACTGGGTCGCTTAAATCCGCATTTAAGTCACGCAAATCCGTGGCGTAAGTAGCCCTTTCTGACACCGTATATATCGCACTCGCTACGCTCGTGCGCTATCCTCATGCTGCCAGAAAGAACTGCATACGCCACGGATTTGCGTGACTTGGTGGATTTAATCAAGCAGTGCTATAAAATATCGTTCGATACTCGAGTCGTATGAGGCACATTCTGGCACGGCGTAAGCACCCTCGCTACGCTCGGGCGCTTAACCTCGCCGTGTCAGAATGTGCCTCATACGACACTTGTATCGTAATGTACTATATATCTTAATGCAGGAAGTGAAATCCCTGATTATAGGCCTTACTTCGTAGGTGTAAGATAAGGTATTCTAGTTTTTACGGTCGTAAAAGAGAAAGTTTGTGCAAGAAAGACATTTTCCTGTGAAATGTGTTCAAAAAGTTATTTTTCCCAAGTTTGAAGACACTTGAAACTTAAGTTAAGCACCAATACACTCCCAACAAAAAAACAACTCCTTCGTTAAATACCTAACCCATCAGTTAACACTATACGCTCTGACCACCACAGGGCGTAAAAGGTATACATACTCTGGACACGCCAGAGTCAAGTCAGCAATCGCAAATGTCTATAGACGGACGAGAGAGGAATGTCCGATAAAAAGAAGCATAGCCGCACAGCTGCCGCGAGCGAGAAACGCATAGCTGAGCATAAATATTACATGCCTCCGCCGCCACCACCGCCGCGACGACTCATTAAAATAGATGAGGCATCGCCGAGCTGTGTGCGAGCAATATTAAAATTCATGAGCCACGCGCGCTGCTGTATAGCGAACTATATGGGCTGAAACCCCCGTCGAGCTGAGAGAGGCTAATTAAAAAATTGAACTTGTGCTGCTGCTGCTGCTGTTGTTGTGGATATAATGGGAGGTTTATATTAATAGCTTGATGATAGCTCTGCTATATAGGAATTTTGTATCTTTTTTGCGAAGATCGTTGTTGAAGTCAGATAGGTAAACGTACGAATTATCGTGTAAATAAAGCAATTTTTTCCGAGTTTAAGTGTGTACGGCTGTTAAAAATACCTTAAGAGCACTCGACGCAAGTCATCGTTGTGTGTTGACCGAAGACTCGAGTCTCGTGAACCTCGAGGAGGAAGTCGAATGTAAGACTCGATGTTGGGCCAAGTTATATTAACGACGAATATTTTTTTTTTTTTGTAAAATTTAGGAAATAAAGCTAATCATGAAGATCATCTTTGTTCGTCTGTTCTGTGTCTTGACGATCGGCAGTATTTTCAGCATTGCTGAAATGGATCTGATGAATCGAGTAACAGATTACATGACTCAGAATCTAAAGACGCGCCGCGTGACCCTCGTCTTCGTTGACTCGCTGGACAGGCTCTCATCTGCATCAGAGATCGTTATCAGACGAATTGTGAAGGTTTTTCCTTGTCTTGGTGTACACTGCATGGAGGATAACGAAGGCGCGAGACGACTGTTAAAGTTGAGATCCGAACGAGCGTCTCTTAAAGTAGTGCTTGTTGAAGTTAATAATGAACTGGACGTGGTGCAGAAGCTCGGGAGAACGATTGACTTTCTACTGCGATTCTTTGCGGAAATCACTCGCGGCAGGTGTTTGATATTTCTCGTGAAACTCGATGAAACGAGCAGAGTTAGTTACTTTCTGCAAAGTTTCTTCAGACTAGCTTGGCGGTATGGCTTTCTGGACGTCAGTGTCATCGAGTTGACTTCAGACATGGACGAGGTCTTCCTGCACTGGTTCGACCCGTTCCGTGATAGTTACCATCGAGAAGACTGTAATTTTGTCGAAAGTTTGGATATATTTCCGAGAAAACTGGACGATTTGAATGGTTATCACCTGCGCACGACGCTCTTCGAGGACATCCCATTGGTGATGTTGAACAGAGACTCTGATGACCAAGACATGTGGAACGCAGTTCAAGGATTGGACATAGCGATTACCATGTCACTGGCACAGATTCTGAACTTCACGCCTGTGCTAGTACCTGCTGAGGACAGAACAACAAATCCGCTGATCGGCCCAGACTCAGCTCTGAAGGACCACCTCGTTGACTTTGTAGTCAACTTCTACGGGATCATCGGTTCTGTCAGTCTGGATGAGTTGTACTTTGAACCATCGATCTTTCTCTTGCCCTTCTCGAACCATTTGATAATCCGTCAACGAGGCACGTACGAGACCAGCGTATCTCTCGACTTGATGGTCAGCCTGGCTCTCGTTACTGTGATCCTCCTAATCCTCTACACTTTTGCTCGAATCGTTCATCTGGACTCGAATCTCTGGACGGCATACAACCTACTTAAGATCTTGATCGGTAACTCCACTAGGTTGCGTTCACCGGCTCCGCACGAGAAGGTTTTCCACATGTGCGTTGTACTAGTATCAGCTCTGCTATCGCTGCAGATTCTTCAAACGGCGCTCAACATCTATCTGGTACGTGAGCGTTTCCTCAACCTGGACAACTTGGCCAACCTACTGGACTCGGGCATCGTACCGTCGATTACCCGTGATTCCAAGCAGTTTCTGTCCAGCTCCACCGGTGCCAACCCGGTATTGAAGGAGTTGTTATACAGATCATCCGAAATTGTCGACGACGAAGGTGTGGCTCAGTGCGTTGTCGACCTCATCGAGGACCAGCAGAGAATCAGCGTCAACGGCTGCGAGGTGAACACGGTTTTGGGTAAACTCGTGGCGACGAGTTTCACCGAATGTCGTCAAAGTGGCTGGATTATCAGCTTCGTAAAAGAGCCTCTACAACCCGCTTGGACGGCCATGGCGTTCGCCAGGTCGTCACCGTATATTGATAGGTTTGACCAGGTGTTGAGGCGCTTCCAGGAAGCTGGGTTGACGATTCATTGGTATGAGGAGACCACGAGGAACTACAGCTTCAATTATAAGGATCTGACAGGGAACCGAAGACTTTATCGTGGAGAAGAGGAAGAAATGAAGTATCGATACGTGGACAAGGGAGCATCGCTGAATAAGCAGCTGATCTCTGTGTTGATGATTGGATATCTTGTGTCGATTGTCATGCTAATTTTCGAAATTCTTTGGAAATGTATTCGAATTTGAATTTCAATCAAGTTTTATTAATTAGAGACCGGAAATCGGAATATTTATTTTAGTCATTTCAGATACATCGATTTTCTCGAATTCAGTCAAGTGCCGCGTAATTCGTATGTTGACGAAAGACTCGAGCGAAGGTCACATACAAACACTCGAGTCTACGATCGATCTCATAAATTGCATTGAGCTATTTTCTGCAAATCAAACACCGAGCGATTCACAGTTCACCGCAGTAGCTTTTTCTCATGCTGGGCCTCTGTACCTCTAAGCGAGAAATATAATAAATGAATTTTAAAATTCAAGCACTGTGGAGCGGAGTAGTGTATCTCAACCTATTGATCGTTTTCACTAATAGCGTTGATACCAATGTTATAATAACAGACTTGGCAAAGCACATAACAAGGGGTGACCTGAGGACGCGATCAATAACGATCGTCAGCCGATCTTCGATCGGGAACTTGTCAACGCTATCATTGCGTCTAGTGCAGCAGATTATCAGTAGTTATCCGTCTCTTTTAATAACTAATTCTTCAGCAGCTCGACGGAGATTCTTCTGTAGCTCCTTGCGTTGGTCATTGCTGCTCAAATCCCAACGATCGACCCTGAACGTCGTCCTGGTGGAGAAAATTACAGGAGAGAATTTTTTGTCTATACTAGCGGAGCATCTAGATTTTCTGGTGGACTTTACACCGAGGACAAGCCGAGCCAGGTGTGTTTTTGTCTTCTTCCACGAGATCGGTAAGAGTTTGGAGCTAAGAGACTTTTTTCGATACGCTTGGTCCAAGAAGTTTCTCAACATCTTTTTGGTCGAGCTGATGGGGAGAAAGATATCCCGTGAGATTTTGACTCCTTTGCGCGAGAACTTTGCATACCAGACTGTACTACACCATTACAACCCCTTTATCGATGCCTATGAGAGAAACGATCTCCCACAAGGTATCGACTGGCTGTTTGTCGAGAAACTACGAAACTTGCATGGGTTTCCGTTAAAAATCGGTATGTTCGATGACATCCCTACGATGCTGCTGGCCAGAAACTTCAGAGGAAGAGATATTTGGGATGTGGCACAGGGATTGGATGTACTGATCACAAAGACACTGGTTGAGACCATGAACTTCACGGCTGTGATCGAGGTTACCGACTCGGACAATCCAGCTTGGAGATATTTTAATGTAAGTTACGAGTTTATCGACGACGCGATTAAGAACGAGAGAATCGACTTTTGCGTGAACTTTTACGGGATCATCGGTTCTACACCTGTAGAAGATCTCTTCTTCGAGTCCAGGTAATTAAACATTTTACACTTGAAGAAGAATATGTAGTAATAAATGAAAAATTGCAGCATAGTCTTGTATCCGTTCACCAACCACATAATAGTCAAGCAATACGCCAACTCGAGCCTGAAGGTATCCTACAACCTGTTAGTGATAATCGGCGCGGTAATCCTCGTCATAATGATGATAGCCTCAGGTATTTGGTTGCTGGGCTACGATAGCAAAACCTGGACGACCTACAATATAACCAAAGTCCTGATCGGCAGCGCGATAAAACCGGAACCTCGACTGCCTCTCGAGAGACTTGCATTCGTCAGTCTTGCCTTTGTTTCATCCCTGTTCTCGGTGCAAATTTTAGAAGAACTCTTTGATCGCTGTCTCTGGCAGGAGCCATTCAAAGAGTTCGTGACTCTAGATGACCTGCTAGATTCTGGGATCGTACCATCGATCACTAACGATACAAAGCTTTTGAATACTCACAATTATACTACTCTTGAGAAGCTATTCAACGAGTCTTCGACTATCCAGTAAATCTTCATGCATCGAATAATTATTATTCATAAAAAAATTTTATTTAAATCAATCAAAAATATTTTTTTTAAATTAGATCCGAGGACAAGGTGACCCTCTGCCTCGAGTCTTTATTAAGCGACGAGCCTCGGACAGTCAACGGTTGCGAGGTGGACGGCACACTGGGCAGCTTCGTAGCTCGGAGTTTTTCATACAGTCACAGTGGTGGATGGATCATCAGTTTCGTCGAGGAGCCGTTAGTCCAGCCTTGCTGGGCGGCGATGATTTTTACCAAACAATCGCCCTACGTTGACGGCTTCAACGTGGTACTGAGGCGTTTCAGCGAAGCCGGTCTCATCGACTTCTGGAGCTCATCCGGGTTTCGAAATTTCACGAGGATCTACAGGGACTATTTCGGGGAACACAGGATGTACTTGTCGAGCTCGACGAGCCAGCGGAAAATGCATCTGGCCAGAGCCAGACAGGTGCCGCTCAGTAAGAAAGTACTGGGTGTGCTGCTCATAGGAGAACTTGTATCTTGCCTTATCTTTCTCTGCGAGGTCATTGTTGGAATCTTTAAATAAACTTTAATAACTGTCTCTTTTTTGTAATGTAAAATAAAGATAATAAAAAGTACACGGAGTAAGTGAAAATGTATCTGTTTACACCAGAGAGTCAGTCTCCCTCCCCCTCGCGTCAACGATAATCGTAGCCTGCGCGCCGACGTTTAACGAACGTCAATGTTTCTTTACGCGATACGATCTCTACGATAATTTGGAAGACTTGACTTGCGTCAAGGGTCTCTAATCAGTCTTCTACTCCTGAGCATGAAATCGAGGTGTTCGACATTATTTTTCAACATTAAATTATGAATTCGCGAATAAATCTATTTTGCACTATGTTGGCACTTTTAATGCCGTGTGGTTCTATGGATCTCACGGAAGATTACGCCATCGATTACGTGATCAGATACATAAGGAACAACCAAAACATCTATTTAACAACGATTCATAACAAGACGCCGAAGCGGCTCTCGGTGACGTCTGCGACATTTCTTCAGAAAATTGTAAGCGAGTTTCCTAGTTTAACCGTCAACACAAGTGAACTATTGCGTGTTGCGACACTTGAATTGAAAAACGAACGCTTGATGGGAGTGAAGAGGAGATTACACTTGAGAGCGCAAAGGAAATCGTTAAACGTCATACTCATTGACGACAGCCGACATGAATACGTTGAAGAACTCTTCTTCGAGCACATTCAGTTTCTGGTGGACTTCTCGATCAACACTACACGTCCGAAGTGCTTATTCGTTTTCGTAAATGATTCATCCAGACGTCCTAGGTTGCGAGACTTCTTTGATTTTGCCTGGAATCATAAGTTCCTAGACGTTGCGGTGATCGAGTTGCTTAAATCCTCAACGAACTCCAAGCATCTCACGAATAACCTTCAATATTCTTCGGCGATACTGCACCAGTTCAATCCGTTCAACAACCTGTACCAAGAATCTGATTTATTGCAAGTGCAGCTGTTTGAGAACAAGTTGAATAATCTACATGGCTACGCTCTTCACACCGGCATGTTCAACGACATTCCGATGGTGATGATCGAGGACGACTACGCAGGAAAGGACCCCTGGGGTATGGCTCAAGGTCTGGACGTCGCCATCACTCGAACTCTTGCCGAAAAGTTGAACTTCACCGCTGAATTGAAGGTCGTGTACTCGGACAACCCGAACTTTAAGCGACTCAATGTCAGTAATAGTTATTTGGAGAGAATAAAAAGATCACTGAAAAAAGGGACCATCGACTTTGCGGTCAACTTTTTCGGAATGATCGGTACGAAACCCTTAGAGGATTTTGTCTTCGAGACAGCGATCTTTCTTTACCCGTATTCGACGAACCTCATTGTCAAACAGTACGGCAAACCAGTCGTAAAGTTGTCGCACAACTTAATGGTAATAACATCGGTGATCGCGATAACTGTCGTGATATTTTCCCTCTTTATCCACCTGATTCGACTAGATCCGAAGTTCTGGTCAGCGTGCAATATCATCAAGATCCTCGTGGGCAGTCCGACTTCAATAAACTATCGCAAGGTCTACGAGAAGATAATCTTCGTCAGTCTGTTCGTCATTTCTTCGGCTTTGTCGATCAACATTCTTGAACAGCTTTTGGACATCTACCTCTGGCAGGACCTGTTCCCCGAGCTGAAGAATCTCCAGGATGTAGTGAACGCTGGAATCGTGCCGTCTATTACCCAAAGCTCCAAGCAGATCATACCGTCGTACGACAATGCAGCTCTGAAGCAGGTGCTACGAGAATCAGGGACCATAGATCCGGAAGAGAACGTAGTCGACTGTATCGAGATGCTGATCAACCAGAAAAGTGTCACAGGATGCGAGGTGAAATATTGAATTTGACTTGACGTACACCACGTGATAAATGTATGACTTATCTTTGATTTCTACAGGTAGACACTAATTTGGGACAACTGGTATCGGGCAGCTACGCGAACAAAGACCGTGGCTGGATTATAAGTTTCGTGGAGGAGCCGATAGTCCAGCCATGTTGGTCAACTATGATACTGACCAAGACGTCGCCGTACATATATCGTTTCAACACAATCATGCGTATCTTTCTTGAGTCTGGCCTTATGGACAACTGGTATCACAGTACGCTGAGAAATTTTACCTACACTTACAAGAACTTCGTAGGCGGAAAACCTCTTCATCATTACGACGATGTCTCGTGGGTACGGAACAAAAATATGCTGATGGAGAATTTTCTGAAGAACGACAAGGCGAAGCTGAATTCCAAGATGACATTTATACTGATAATCGGCAACGCTATATCGTGCATCGTTTTAGCCTTCGAGTTTCTTTTGGCATACTGTATGCGTAAGGTCAAGGGAAAGAAATTGGAAAGGTATATTCGTATTTTTGAGCATTGCATCCGTTGATATTATGCTTTGAATTTTATTTCCACAGGGTACATGATATACACATTGATTCTATAGGTTTTGTTTATTTATCACAATTGTTTTACTTATAAAATGCATACATTACTCTCTTTGCATATCGTATACGTAAATAAATATAATCGGTGTACTAACTATCTAAAGAAGATTTGTCAATAAATATATGTATACTGTTTTACGATTAATCTACCCTCATCCCCATCACAGCTTCATATTTCTCAGAATCCAGTCCCTGTAGGTCAGCACATCGACGAAGATCGCAGGCCAACCTGAAACATCGCAGAACTTAGAATCGGTGGTGAGGAGCCCAAACACCGCCATTCTGTAACTCCCGTCGGCCATCATCTCAACGCCCATCATAGGCCCACCCGAATCGGCGATGCAAACCTCCCCTCCCACCTTCCCTCTAGCACAGAACTGATCCTCTGCCAGGGATACCTTCTCCACAGTGTAGCTCTGCCTACAGTTCGTTCCATTGACCAGACTGACGTACGACATCAGCTTGAAGTTGGTCCCACGTCTACCTGCTAACTTTCCCCAACCGGCGACCTGGAACCTCTGCGGCTGAGCAGACCTTGTGGGCAGGCATATTGGTTTGACAAAATCACCAAAAACTACCTCCTCAGCCAACCTCAACAGCGCCAGGTCATGGCCACGACCTGTACTATCCCGACTGTACTTCTCGTGCACTATACGCTGGGCTATGGGATAACTGCGAGGCTCCGGGATGCAGGTCGAACTGTTGGCGGCATCACCATCTGGTAAGCAATCCGGTGACGTCGAAGTGTCGTACTCGCCCAGGCGAACTCCGCTCAAGGTCCAGTTGGCTCCGAGGTTCGCCGCGCAGTGAGCTGCCGTCAAGACGTATCGGCTGGACAGCAACACACCTCCACACGCAGTCAGCTTACCCCTCGCTGTTGCGATATGATACATAATTATCGATCTGTGTCAATTGCAGGGGGCGGCACCCGTCGCAGCTGTCAATTAGCGCGACGTTCGATTAGATAATCGAGCACGTGTGTGCGATGTGTAACGACTTTTGACAGCTACGCGATGGGTGGCCAGTGTGTTTACTATGTATACTCACGCGTATCGTACTCGAGGAGAGCGAGCCATGGATAGTCGTCGAACTCCGTTCGGTTGCCTACGAAGAACTTGAAATTCAAAAAGCGCCCGCAGTCCGTCGATAGCTGTTCGATCTTTTCTTCTGAAAAATCAAAAATATACACTTTCAGATAAAAACGTGTATAATATACTGTCTAACGGTCGAGCAGTACGACTGACCGAGTCACTCCGAGACAATCAGCAGTAAAATTCACCTCGTGTATATAACTGTACAGTCGAAATGAACTCGTGTATATATGAGACAAATAGAAGTATATAGAGTATACTATAACGAAAGCACTTGCCTGCATGAGTCGCGACAACGAGAAGCAGCAACAGCAGCAGCAACCGCCAGGTCAGGAATCCCATGTTGTTGTGATCGTTGTATAGCAGAGTGCAGAGAATAATATCCATACACTTCTGCGCAGTGACTCGGCGCGAATGGGACACGGGAGGAATTGTGCCTCGGGAATTCCCGCATCATCGGCTCTTTGCGATTTCATCGGATGGTGGGGGGAGGATGAGGAAGAAGAAGAAGAGAAACACGTTGCGCGCGAGAGAGAGAGAGAGAGAGAGAAGCGCTATCACGCGGGATAACGGTCTGTCAGCTGTGGTCGGTTCTCTCTCTCCCTCTCAAGTGAGCGAGCGAGCGAGAGATCGGCGTTATCGAGAGAGGTTTAAGTATAATTGTTTTTTTTTAATTGCTTTGTTGATTGGATTTTAGTCTGTGGTTAATTAACACTTGCTATAAATATTTGTGGATTTAATGTTGATTAAAAAGGGATATTCTAAAATATTCAGCAAAGACAAAAATGCATTTTTTTAAAATAGATTCTTGTAATATTGCATTCGCATATTAACAGCGCTTGCAAGTTCAGTCCGCAAAAGTGTTATTAGGCCAAGGTTGATAGAAAGTCCAGATATACAAGCTCCACAGATATTAGTCCACGATTAGCGCAACCTCTAATTACGATACACACTTATAGTATACGAGCCCAGGGCTTTTTACTCTAATAAGTATACCACATAATATATATTCGCAAGTAGATCGACACTTTTGCGCGGCTCTCGAGATCATCTAGTAAAATATTCGCCTGGAGCAGAGCCTCATCATCTGTTCTGTGACCAAGAAACGTCGGGAAAATGAATGGTCGTTACATTAGCTGACTCGAGCGAAATGCGCAGCTCATTAGTTCTCTGTATAACCGACGGACACGAGTACAATGATCGGAACAACTGTATTTCTGAATTATACAATGGAGGGGAACGAGTAATGCCTGGATGTCGTGCGCCTTTGATTTACAGCACACCAGCGACCACACGTGCACAATGTCTGCATAGTGAATTCTCGCATATATGTCGCGACGTTGAACAGAATCGCGTAGAATGAAGTCGTGCGATAAGATTGATGGGTCATTTTATTTATTACGCTATCTTTTTTAGTATCTAAATACTGACCTGAAGTGCGAGTACTCTCGACCGATTGAGACTACTGGTGAGACACACTGCCAGCGCTAGCAGTCCCGGATGAGCCTGTGCCAGGATTCTTGGAGCATCGGGACACCGCTCGGCACAAACGGCTAGACACTCGACACAACCAAGCTCGTCGAGGGCAGCTCGTCGAGCTCGTGGTCTACGTGTTTGTGGACCTGTCGCCGAGGGCGGCGCTGATTGGGATAGCTGTACTCCGCGTAGCGTTTCCAGGAGTAAGGAGATTCCCTCGGCTGGTGGCGAGCAGAACTCCTGCACAAAACTGTAAAAAAATAAAACAGTATAATATAAAGTTTTCATTTTAATAATAGTTCTCGTCAAAGCTAAAATTAAGTATTTGTCTCGCAGAATGCAAGTGTCACGCGATTTTCTACTATAGAATAAAGAATCCGCACGCTAACGCTTTGCTTTGATGCGTAACGCGACAAAGGATCCATTTCCCGTGAAAAGCCGGGACGAATTATTCGTCGGAAGAGAAATCCGTGAAACCATAGCCGCGCGCGGTTTGCACAGATGGCACTTCTCGGAAATACAAACAGAGCGTTTGTAAATGTATTTTACGAGTCATCTTTCATGCTTCCTCTCATTTTTTTCCTTCTTCAGACAATTAGAAATTTCTCGCGCGCTTCTTCCTTTTCCACAATCTCTGCGAGACGTCTTTTAAAATAAACTTGGAAAAAAAATAAAATATTCACGTACACGTGTATATACACGAAAAACCGTAATGAGATAATAAAAGCGCACCCGGCGGAGTTCTCTCTTAATTAAGTTCATCGACCCGAGACTTTATCCCAATCGGCTAATCCGTAACGGTGCACTCGGAGATGCGCTTCTTTATACACGATTATATACACGTGTGTGCCACTTGCCGGGACGCACCTTCGGAGAGAAAGCTTCCGATATATCGCGTCAAGAGGAAGAAACGAGAAAAATGTCAACGCACTAGGCTCTCTCTCTCTCTCTCTAAGTTACGTCCTCGACACGAAGATCGTGTGTCCCAGTTTGCTTTCGTTATACAATGAGCTTCGGGATTTTTGTCCCGTTTATGCGTGGAGTCTTTTCGAAGATTTTATGACCACAAGTTGTACTGTTAATCGAATTGAGCAGTAAATCACTGGTGTGTCTCATAGAGTCTAAAGAAACCAGTTTGGATGCTTGATTGGAAATATTTTTTGACAAAACGATAAAAAAAATACACATACCTAGGAAACGCTAGCCTGAGATCGGCTTTCAGTTTGTTGAGCAGCTCGCTGACGGAGGTGAACTGTCTGAGGGTCATCTCACCACCGCCGCCTCCTCCATTACCCGTGGCCGATGCGTAGCCAGAGCTAGAGCTGGTACACGTCGAGGGTAAGGTGTTCTGGCCATTGTCCGGTTGGCCACCTAAGGCACGTCTACCCCAGCGACGAAGTGCTATCGCGTAGTCTTCGGGGTTGTATGTTGGTGGCCTCAATCGTTCCTGAAACAATCGATTGATTTTTGCAATTTTTAGTATAATTTTGACAAATATCATCATTGTTATAAGTATCAAATAAAAAAAAAATAATGAAAATTAATATCGAAAAATTGAAAACCACACAGTATACAAGTATACAGGAATAACCCTATCAGATGCATTGAAAACTTTCAATCAAAACAATACCCTACGATCAGCACACCTGCCATCACGCGCACTATCGGCATCCAGCCATCGTCGTCACATTATACCGAGTCACGATAACAAGTGCAAAGAACACGTCCTCTTATAAATCTAAAAAAAACACGTTCTCGACGAATTAATCCCGCCAGGCGTAAGCGCAGTAGCCGCGAGTGCAGAGACGATCCCTCGATCGAGTCGCGCGATAATAATATCGATATAATCGCATCATCGCGCCGCGCGCATGAATATTTCATGCTGTTGTGTGCTGGTACTTACCATACTGCACACACACACACACACCTCAGCCGGTACAATACCCAAGAGCAATTTGCTGTGGCATTATTAGCCGACAATTAGCACGAAAATTGCCGAGAGACTTTTTTTCTTTCTTTCACGCAGACACAGAGGGTGTTATTATAATGCGAAAGTGTCGATTTCAAGGTTGCATATGTGTGTATATATGTATACAAGCGTCGAAGCTTTCTTCTCTATTATACATTCAATACCGGTATATCTTCTCCAGCGATTATTATCCAATATACCGATTTTCGCGTAAAAACTCTTCGAAGCTCGTAAAATCGCGATGGCAATCGGAGCGTGAAGTTCGATCTTCGCTTGTATTTATATAGTCCCGTAAATTTATCGCGTCTCGTCGTTTTGTGGAAAGTCGCGGCCGGAGATCGGTGTATATTATTAGCGGCAATTAGTCTTCCGATATATGTAAGTCCAGAACTTTCGTTATATAGACGCGCGTGTGTGTGTGTGTGTTATATAGAATACGCAGATTTCTACAAAAGAAGAGATGAAAAAGCCGCATAATTCATCATCGAGTGAAACTGCAGCGCTTACTTTCATCGACGCACTTAAATGTGTACACACGATATGGAAAAATTTGAGCTGCAGCCGAGAAATCGATACTTATGCGTCAAAACAGAAGTCATCTGCGTGTGTGTGTGTGTGTGTGTGTTTTGGGAAAAAAAGTAATAGACGGATTTAGATTTGTGAGAAAGTACATTTTCACCAGTCTTGCGCTGTAAAACGGATATCGTTTTATGTAGTCTCTATATACCTCCTTTCCAATAGCGTGAAAATCATTCGGGCTTCGGCAGTAAATCAACGTTATTTATGAAACAACACTTTGTGTTTATAGGAGCGTTCGAGAAAGTTATATCAATTACAAACAGCAAAATAATACACTTTTATCGAAACAACTCTCTTGTTTATTCCCGAAAAAAATAAAGAAAAAGTCCTCTCTTCGTTAAAATTCCTTCGCGATAAGAGGAAAAAAAGAAGGATTATCAGCCCGAGATCCATTCCCTTATCAAAACGAACCAGTATACTCTCGCGGAAGTCCAACTTCCGCATGTGTGTATACGTATACATACACGAAGTAGTAAGACGTCGGGGCTCAGCTGACGTCGCCTCGCGACTCCAGCCCGTAGGTGCAAGGAGCTAAATCGCCTCGAGGGGAAAAACTCATACACGAGCGCCTCGAGGTGCTTATCTCTCTCTCTCTCTCTCTCTTCTCGAGATATGCTAATCGAAAACTTCCCGTGCCAAGAACCGCAAGGACGGGAGCGACGATCTCGACGACGCTGCTTTTTCCGGATTCTATATATTATACGTCTGTGTGTGCGCCTGGTATAGCAATCGGGACGTCGTTATTGAAGTAGTTTTGTCGATTGAAACTTGTATTATTTTAATGATTTACGTCTAGTAAATATCTTGTATTCTTCTAAGCTTAACAGAAGCATAAACACATGACGAGATTCAAATTGTAGATATACACGAAGGTGTATATACAAATGAAAATTTCCAGGGACTCGCAATGCCACGTCGACTCGCGAAATCCTGTTGCGGCTATCTACAGCGGAAGCGTGTAAGAATCCGAAATGAGCTCGAGTATATATATAGCAGGTTGTATGTGATTACCTTGGCCGAATGGGGAGCTCCGCTGCCGCCTCGCGGCATCGAGACCAGAAGATCTTCCTCTGCGTTTGGCGCCATGTCCGATTCGCTGAAACATGAAAAATAAAAGGATCTTTACATTGAACTGTCTTTTTTTTTCTTTGTTCTATGTTGATGCTTTTTGAGAGAAATAAAACCTGTACAAGAGATAATAATTCTTGCCTTCAACGATATTTGAATATCAAAAAAGTCGTTTTAGTTAAAATGCACGACAAATATATCACGCCATTGAAACTCGCTTTACAAAAGCGAACTTTTGCGATAACTGTAAAAGCGTACATAATGTAAGTACGACCCCTTGATTAATTTCGATCACGCGCCTGCACGCGTCGTGTAAAAAGTTCTTCTCCGAATCAAAAAATACATCACCTTCTCTTTCATATACTCAAGTCCATACGTATTAGACGTGTAAATCGTGCGTCGAATCGATCATTAGCATATATCTCAAAAGAATTACACACAAAGAAAGAAAGAAAGAAAGAAAGAAAGAAAAAAACAATCGTCCATTGTCATTCGCGAAAACAATGAAACTGCTATATCGACGTAAAATTCAATACACACAGCGCGTCTTTATCGCGTATATATCGCATCGAGTAAAGAGAATTTCATTTCAGAGAGTAGTGTATTAGAGACGACGTGAATAATTCGCATGCGAGGATGCGAGCATCAGTATAAGGAAAAAAAAGTCAGAGAATAATAAAGACCTCTCGTCGCACCGAGAGGTACACATAATGGAGCTAGAATTGCGCATCGGTGTGTATTATGCGGTGTGTATATCTGGTTCCTATATAATCTCGTGCCAGGTTGAGTATGAGATAGACGCTGCAGAGTCGAGAGCGAGTCGTATATGTGCTGGCATTATAGAGGTGGGCTGATGTATACACGTGTCTCGTAGTCTCGGGGATCGAGTTCCAATTATTATTGTGATGCGTTCCGTCTGATTATTTTCCGCGTGCCGTTATGGTCGAGCGAGGGAATCTCATTTCCTATATTGCTAACCGGAGGATATGCGACGGGACGTGATACCCATATGTGCATATGCTGGTATCGTTGCTAGGATTTTAAAGAAATTAATTTATTATACGGGCTGTTGACATTTTAAAATAAGGAGGTTACTATTGCTGATAGAATAAAAATCTATTATGCTTTTGATGAATACTCGAAAAGAAAAAATTAAATAAAAAATCTTCTCGATCCCCCAAAAACAATATCATATACATATCCTGCGCCACACTTCCTCATATAACACTCCCGCACCTGCAATGCATCTTCCACTATATATACAACGCACACACACACCAGCGTCGCGCGAGAATCTACCCGCACTCACGCAGAAGAAGAGAAAAGAGATGCGGAATACGTATAAGCAAGGTGCACGTTGGCGCCTAGCGGTACCCCATAGAGCGGGGGGACAGCAGCAGCAGCAGCGCGACTAGACACGTACACATACACCGCATCCTCATCATCCTCGGCAGCAGGTATAGGTATATAGCTGGGCGACTCGGCCGAGAGAGCGCCTGACGCTTAAGGTCAATGCCTTGCAATGGAGAATGTGTATGTATGTGTGGGGCTATATATGTATGTAGGTATGTATACGTGAGAGAGGTTGTTGCGGACGTGCTGGGTTGTTGAAGGGATGGGTAAGATGATTTTTCTTTTTATTCTTTGGAGTAAATTTTTATAATTCACGATTGTATCGATGAATTTGACGAATATTATATGTAACTTGTAGTAGATTTACTCTTGTATGACTTTTGTATATACACGATGCGCAAAACTATATACGATTTGAGGAAGTAAGGTGTTTTCCAGCTTGAGCAAAGTTTTATGCAAGCATGACGATCCGGATTTCATTGCGATATTTTCCCTATAAGCCGAGAGAGAGAGAGTCATACTCCATTTACTTTATATTTCACTATCTTTACATAACACGTCACCGCGGACTCTTCTCTCATTTCCTGATGCCCAATCAGCGATTTTAATCACAACACAAAATTCCTACAATATTACATTATAATACACATCCATCGGCAATTTAAAAAAAAAAAAATACGCAACGCGCCACTCGCGTAAAAACACGAAACCGCAGCCGATCGCCGTCGCAAGAGAGCATCATCATATAGCTGTAAGCAAGCAC
>UCQR01091403.1:10484-24205 GCA_900474235.1 Cecidostiba semifascia | reverse complement strand
GGCCCGGAAGGAAGCTCTCCTTCTCGTCGGCGAAGAAACAAAACGTCTCCTCTCGTTTGGGACGGCAGCAGCCGACGATTGTCCGCTCGACCGAGCAGCGAGCCAGACACGCGCAAGCGCAAAAGCTTTGCACGCCCGGCTGATTATATGCGTGCGCGTCTGCTGTGTCCTGATCCTCGGCGACCGCCAAAGCTTTTTCTCTCGCGTCGCTGGGCTTATTCTTTGTGCCCGCGAGTTTTTCTCCGGCGCCAGCGCAGCAGCGTTCGATCCGTATACAGTCTCGTCGTTCAGGAGGGGAAGGTTTAGTATACAGCTATTGTGCGCCCCCGTGCAGCGGCGAGCTCACGGTTAATTATGCAATTTTCGGCGGGGAGATTGTTTTCGGGGCTTTCCTCGTTAAGGTGAGCTGCGTCGACGGTA
Organism: Cecidostiba semifascia; assembly: GCA_900474235.1. Lineage (NCBI taxonomy): Eukaryota > Metazoa > Arthropoda > Insecta > Hymenoptera > Pteromalidae > Cecidostiba > Cecidostiba semifascia. The sequence goes on along the minus strand of UCQR01091403.1, from coordinate 23,785 downwards.
TCGAGTTGCTCCTTTTGTATGTGATGGACCGGGGCCGGAACGTCTGAAAGGCACTACTGTGTGCGCGGTCTCGTTTTCCTTATTCTTTTCGCTTTCAATGGAAACAAAAATGTTTGCTTCTTGTTTTGATGGGATGCTGTTGCCTCCCTGAGAAAAGAAGTATTTTTATTGCTGAAAGGCCGGTCTGTGAGGTATACACGCTTTCAATGAAATCAGCATGTCATAAACTATTGTGTTGTCGAAAGTTCTTTAAAAATTTTCCTTCTCGGTGCTTATTTGTTTTTCTTTACAGCGTATAGTAGCATCGCTACATTTATGGAGCACAAAGAAGAACAATTGTTTTACACTACTTTGTCTGTTGTTTCTCCTCGATTTAGCCAGACTAACAACGTAAAATATAACATAAAAAAAAACGGTTTTATACATTCTCTGACTGCATTACGAAAGCATAAACGCAATCGTAAAATTATCGTCCCTATCAATCATAGAATCCACGCGTCGTCTTAAAAAAATAATAGGCCTTCCTATAGTTTGATCGCCCGCAAACTGCTCGTCTTAAGCTCGATTCTTGCTATCACCGTCGAGCCTATCTGCCAGTAGACTGAAACCCCCGGAATCGTCATTTGCGGAGCTTTGCTTCGGTCCAGTCCCAGAAGTACTTCGCCTCAACAAAGAAAAAACCGGGAGTAGAGCGCACTGGCCGGCGTATATATCTATATAAGCCAAAACACATGCGATATACGCGAGTGTTAGTTCATTTTCCGTCTCCTCCTTTTCCACGAGTATATTATGGCCTCGGGGCTATTTCCCGTCGGATAGACAGAGAGAGAGAGAGAGAGAGCTTCAAGACTCTTGCGGGGGATTTGGCTCTCGATGAGACGGTCAGTAATAATTCAGTGCGCCGGTGGCCGAGCAGTAGGGTATCACTGTATTGCCAAATCCGTATATAGTGTATGCGGATAAATGCCTCGTCTTATTCTTCGGGAGTCCTTTTCGCGATGGTTCATAGCGAGGAGAGCTGAGCCAGTAGTGTATCATTTCGAGAGTTAACATTTTTCAACGGTATACTGAAATTCTGAAGCTGAAATACTTTTTACTGTATTTCAGGAGTTAATAAAATTCACATGCTTACTATCCTTGCCTTGTAAGCGTATACCATTATTAATTAATTTTCGCGGCGGAGTTATGGATGAGAAAAAAAAATAACAAATGAAATCTTCTCACCTCCCTCGCGCAATATATAATAATAAATGTAATACATAGCCGTTGCGCAACCTCATAAAAATCCTCAAAATTTTCAGCTCGCCACGAAGCATCCTCGCGCGCGCGCTCTGCTTGCGATATGAAATTACAGAATTTCTCAGTTACGCCCCGGAGGCGCAGTTATACACATCTGGCCGTATAAAAGGTGCGGAGGCGCGCGCGGAAGCCTTTGGGTACAAGGGTATAAGCATACCGAGGCTTTCCTCGGCGCATAATCTTGCGAGCGAGCGCGCGGTTTTTCCACCTGGCGGGTGGAGGCACATTCTCCACGGCGTTCTTTTATCCCCTTTTTTTTCTCAGAGTAATACCCGGCAGCTTCGTACCACCGCAAATAACGAGGGCCGCCGCGGGGATCATTTTCCAAGATTCTCGTTGAGATTTTCGCCGCGCGCGCTGTATAGTTGGGAGCAAGATTTGGTTATTACTTTCTGTCCATGGGGTGTTGAAGCGCGTTTTAGTCCTTATTATACCGTAGCAAGTATCGCGGGGACATTCTTGTTAAAAGAAACGCCTATATTTATTGGATTATTGAACTTATATAATGAACTTATATAATTACTTTTATAATGAACTGCACGTATGCGACTAAGAGATTTTGATTATTGATTGACTTTTCAGGAATAATCATTGATGAACTATAATATGGATGTAATTAAATAAATGATAGAATAAAAAGCTTGTCATTATGAGCTCGATTATGAGCATGAATTTATACTTTAGTATATACATCCCCGTTGTCTGGCCTTACTTGCACTACATTCTGCTGTACTATACATAGATCTAAAATCTAAGTTTAAATGACCGCAGAAATCAATCGAATAAGCCATTATCTCTCAAAGCCCGACACCTCTCTCGGACTTAGCCGCGCGCGCAATCGGCCATCGATGCACTTAGCGAGCTTACCGAAATTAATCGGCCGACCTCAAAGTGGTTCTCCGAGAGCGAACTTTTCAATGATTCCTCCCCGGAGACCAAGAAGCCCTGCTTGCTACACAGTAGCCCAAGCCAAACGCACACAATCTACTACTCGCGCGCATGCGCGCGCGCGAGAGAGAGAGAGAGAGAGGGAGAGTGATTTATCTGCTCGTCTCTGCGCGAAATTTTTCTCTCTCACTCTCTCTCTGTACTCTACTACTGGCCGCGAGGAAGCTCGCCTCGCCGGATTAGAGCCGCTGTCTCGGATGTCGAAGCTAAGCCCCGCTCATGATATGGGATTATGCCCGGCTGAAATATCGCGCAGCAAGCCGCCGAGCAATCGAGGCGTGAGATGACGGGGAAGCAGCCGAGTGTCTTCTATACTGCTTTGCGGCCAAAAAATTCAGGTTCTTTATTCAGCGAGATAATACCGCGAGAGGGATTCGGTTATTTTAGTACGGCTAGGGGGATTAGTTGGAGATTTTCGGATGTTTTTTTTTTCATTTTTAATTTGTTTATTTTGAAATTTGAAAATCTCGATTAGGTTCGCTCACGTTTCTCGTGATATTTTCGTTTAGTATAGGTATGTTGTTGTTAAATAAGATTTCGAGAAGGGGATGACGTGCAACGTGAGCTTCTTATGTTGCGATACATTTTGATCTGCAGATCGGGTAAAGGGGATATATAGATATTGCATTTGAAGCTTTGCTTATATTATGCAAATGTCATCGGTCACTGCTTTTTGATACTTTTGGGATATTTCAGTATAACCACGCGCGCGGTATTCATAAATAGATTGTACGCGAGAGATAGAACGTTGCGTTGAGAAATATGTTGGCCGTTATTTATTACTGTGGGACTAGAATATTTCACGAGATTAAGAGAAGATAAGAAATTAAACGGGCAGAGTATGTGTGTGTGTGTGTGTGTGTGTCTGCCAAAAATATACTCTCTCATTCACGTAGGTATGTATCTGGAGGCTCCATAAATTTCTTTTTTATCATTCGCGCGCGGATTAAATTGTCATACTTAACATCTCAATTTTCAGTATATGCAATATTTATGCTTTGTCTTTTCACGTAAATTCACCGGATTAGATCAACATGCGAGCAGGCGCGAAAGAGAGCCTATACAAGCATTTTTACGCAAACAAAACATTCGTTATGTTATACTCGTACTTTTATACCCCAGTGGATCCGAGCGATAAATCTTTTTTCAAATATTTCAAACTCGCATTGTGATGTGCATCAAATACTTTATCATACGATATATAATGACCGTATTCAAATATATTCTAATTGGCTGCTTCTAATCAGCCCCGAATTAATCAGAACGTATATAGCCATTGAATTTCCGCCTCAGCAGTTTCGCTTTGATCATTCCCACAGCCGCCGCGAAATTTAATGACTAATTATTATGTAGCAGAGAGGCTGTAGCTAGCAATTTTTTTTCAAGTATCCTAATACTCCCCGAGAATCGACGAAATGTCGCGCCGGCGGTATAATGAAAGACGCGTCCTACCGCTCCAGGCTTATAAGACATTCGAAACAGAGTCTAATCACGAACGGTGGGCTAAAGACTCTCGCGCGCGTCTCGATCCTTATCCTCGGGGCTAAAACCCGAGAGAGCCAAAGGGTTCCCCCCACTTGGGGGAGCGAACTTCAAGGTCTGGTCGCGAGAATACACAGCATTTCGAAACCGATCCTCCGAAGGAATTAGACATCCCTGCGTGGTCGAGACCCTAATCCGGCCTGCCGAGTTCAACAAAGAAAAGTAATCCGCACGCGATTTCGGCTAAAGCACCGGCCGGCCTGAAAGAAACGTATTACCGGCTGAACAATGACGGTAATGAAGTTACATATTACGGACCTTTAGCCTTGCGGACTAATTGCGTTTCGACAAACTGGGGAACGATGATTCGCAAGTTTGTATGTATCATCATACTATTACTTTATTTTCACAGTATACAATATACTTTACTTATGCCGTATCAGTATAAGTCACATTTAAATAAAGCATAGAAAGTTTGTGCATAAAGCACATCCCGGATAAGCGATAACCACATTAACTATACACCCGAATGAAAAGCAAAAGCAGACAAAATATCCCGGCGCGCGCAACTTGCAAGCTCGTCCATATTTTCCGGCCATTAAAAGCGGCGGTCCGTTCACCTTTCCACTCTCTCTACTCTCTCTCTCTCTGTTTATATAACACACAGAACAAGCCGCCAGCTTCATAATTAAATTTCCCGCGCATGATCGATGGGAATGGCATCAACAACTCTCGCACCCACACGTCCGTATCAGCTCTCGAGTATACAGCCTATATATAGAGAGAAGGCGGGAGTAGCATTTAAAGTAGTCCCTCTCGGATGCCGATAACACACGTAGCGCACCGGCTTATCGGGCCATCGACTACAAATTCGCGTGTTTCCTCCCCTGACGTCCCTGTGTGCCTGGGTAGTGCATATACTCTTCACTCGCTTGCGCGTATATGTATATAGTCGTACAATACTAAAGTACTGCGCGCGAGATCGATCTGTCAAAAACGAGCGCAGACGAGCCGGCAATTAAATTATCAAGGGAAACAGCGAAATTCCCTTATCGGCCCGGCGAGATCGATCAATTATCCGCGCGGAGGCGGGAGTAGTAAGGGATCCGAGAATTCAGCAGATGCTTGCATATACATCCGCGAGAGCCGGTAGTACGGTATCGGGTTTCCCTATCTGCGACGAAGACGTCGGTGGAGCCTGTGCGGCATCGAGATTAAAATATCTATATATACACATCGCCTCCGTCCCGATGTGTATAGACTCCCGGCGGTTCGTCGGAATTTATCCGGCTTTTGAGGTATTTTGACACAATTATAGATAAGCATCGAGTGGAAAGAGAGACTCGGGATGGAGATGAATGAGACTGCGTTTGGAAAATTTGCTGAGTTGTGATTTGCAGTGTCAGCGGGCAAGTGTATCGCCGTATCAAATCGACGCTGATGTCCCACGCAAATAAACCAGGCTTTTTCATGGAATTTTATGCGAAGCAGACAGATGCCAGATTAAACCCGGCGATTACAGTCAAACTCGAAATTTATCAATTTAAAAATATCATTTTTCTCTCTCTCTCTCTCTCTCTCTCTCTCTCTCTGACGTGAGAAGAAAAAAACGAATCACCTGCAGCAGCGGCTCGAGCAATCTTAATCTCTATCGCAATCATCGCGCCTCTCGGCTCGCGCGCTTATTCGTTATACCGCCCGCGAAAAAAATATATCTCGCTTCCGCATTACACAAACGCTACTCCTAACAAAAGAGATGCGCTTTCTAAAGTTTTTTACGCCGCGGCTCAGTCGAGTGAGATACGGCGATAAATAAGACGAAGGAGAGAGAGAGAGATGGGATCTAAAATTTTAATGAGTCTGGAAAAAAGATAAGGCCAAAGTCAAAAGTTATAAGAGAGCGAGCGAAGAATGGAGAAAAAGGGCCAATTTGTATTCCAGCCGTCATCTGATGCAATTTGTTTGCATACTCAACTCGTCTGAAATTTCATTGTGCAACGCGCAGCGCATTGTTTGTCAAATATTTCACATCTGCAAAGATACAACGATATAAATTAATTATATGTATATACGAATGCATCGCAACTTTGCGTGAAATGTGAAATTCGAGTAAACATCGATAACGTTTTGGAAATTCGATATATCCACGTCTAAATTAGTCCGCAATCGAATGAACTGATGCAAATTCAATGACTGTTATTAGTTTGAATTGTTAAGGTATCGCATTGCCCGAGGAATATTATATGTTCACAGCTTCAATATTAAACAAAGTTTCCATTTCGTATACTACATATATTACGTAAAATCAATTTAACATCTAATGACTAATTGTCATGATTCGCAATTAAACAACATTATAATGTTTGTCAGTGCATTTGCAGCACATCGTTATGGTTTTTAAATGAAATTAAAAATTATAAAATTCGCCCACCGTCACTGCACTTGCTGCAACGTCTTGCGTAACGCGATATACATGGAGCATCGATACTCACGCGAAACGAACAGCTGGCCATTGAATAATATCATAAAGGCGCCAGTGTTTTCGAGAAAAACAGCTGGCAAGTCGGAATTATAAAATAGGTGGGGGGCACCGAGAGAAAGATTAATGGCTGTTTGTCACGTGGATTATTTTATTATGTGCATCCTGGGATTCGAATATGAGATCGGATACACCTGGAGTGTCGAGCGTTGTGATGAATTTATGAAGAGAAGTCTAATTGTTTCATTTCTGATATGCGTGTTGTATATTATTGTATAATACTGTATAGTGTATATAGTTGGTTCGCCTATACCTTTTGTTTGGTGCTCGCGGGAGACGTGTGTAGCTGTCGCTTTCATGTTTATCTTGGCCTGTTACATAGATCATAATTACGTATACCAGTCGGGGCAATTTTCGCTGACAATTTTATAGAACTGGATTTGAATGGTGCTAGATTGGCTTAGACATTAGTATGAACTGCGACACTTGGGAATGAGTAGCATCATGGTCTATATTGCGCGCGAAACAGAATGTTCAAGTAAGGTTTTAGATTGGTGTAACAAGCGTATCAGCGTAACAACGCCATCAGCTGATCTAGCTAAGATTCTTTGATGCTATACTTGTCAAGACTAACTTTATCGTTGAATTTAAAGTTGGGGAAATAGTGCAGTTAATGTTTACACTGATTTTTTGGACATTTAACATAACAATTAACTGTCCAGCTCATAAGCGACTAGTATAAAAACGTGACAAAACTCCGCTTGCAACACCCATGAAATTCCTCATCCATCTGCAAACGTAAGATTCTCAGAACGCGCGATCAGTGTGCCTGGCACACATCACTCGGTTTCAAAATTCGCAGCTCGTGCTCCCTATGTGCATCAGCGCACTCTCTGTCTCTCTCTCTCAACTGAGAACTTTTAATCAGCGCTTCTCACAATCCCTCTATGTAAAAACTCTCCAACAACTCCGCGTCGACTTCGTTTTCCGGCAATGCTGACGCACATGCACACACTCGCGTCGACAGTCGACACCCGCGCTCGCGAGAGCAACGTGAGAAAGCCGAGGGGCGTGACGCGGCCTTTTCTCTAATATACTCGCTCTCTGTGTATATGTCGCGCGATTCTATACTGCTGCAACGACTTCCCTTTTCAAATTGCAGTCGCGACAGTGTTTTTACGCAGTAGGTATATAGCGGGAGGACGCGAACAATGCGTGACTTGCCGGCGTTCCCAAATGGTTTATTATAGTCGTGTCTTAATGAGGCGCCGGCGACGACGCTTGCTGTACATATTACGCGCGGTTTGTTTCGCTCGTCAGCAGCAGCAGCAGTAGCAGCGGCTAATTTCGAGGAACAAAGTGCTAGATTGAATTTGACGCGTCTTTTTGCCGTATCCGCGGGCTGCTGCTGATTAGAACGCCGGAAGGATATGAAGCGGCTTGCGTGTGGCAAATTACGTCGCGAGGAGAGACCTTGATTGCGCTCCTGGTGTATTACACGTATATTATAACACTTTTATACGCAGCGGCATGAGGCTTGATACGAGAGATCGTCGCGCAGATTAATTCTAATAGTGCCGGAGATTTTCACTTATATAATTATACAACTAGGTCCACGCGTATTATAGGCACAAATAAAGAAGCTAAACATGCCTATAATGACGACGAACCAGATTTATAACCGCTTCGATAAAACTGGGATACTAACGGTTCCGACATCACTCGCTCCCATCATCATCATAAAGTCAATCAACTGCCCAGTAATGCTCGCTAATCGTTTCCCCTCCGCGCGCGTATATATGCAAACACTGCGCAGTCACGAAGTTGTGCATCGCGAAAAATCTTGTACACCCACGATCGAAATTTCCCGGAGTTCGCATCCCGCGTACATATCCGCACACGTCTAGACCCGGTTAATCTCTCTCTCTCTCTCTCTCTCTCTTACTCGTGATGCAAAAGCCGTGAGAGCCACTGGGCGGGTTCAATTTCGCTGAATTGCGCGCTGCTACTGCCGAACGCACTCCCTTTCCCAGAGAGACGCGCGCGCGGTGTGTGCACCTTGCAGCCTCACCTCTCTCACGTAGCAGCCGCGCGCGTGCTTGGATGCTGCAGCAAGCCTAAATAAGCTGATGCTCTCTGTACTTTGCCTCGAACGAATTCTGGCCGCGTGATCTTTTGCGATGCTGCTACTTATGTACATACGTGGCTGGCTATGTGTGTTCGCCGCGAGCTGATTGTTGTTTGCAATGGTGATTGAATGAAAGGTCGGTGTGACACTTATTGTGATGTGTTTGCGGATATTGTGGTATTATTATGGTGAGGAGAACATTATATCCTTATTTATTTACGTTTACGGAAATGCAGATAACGATCGCAGATTCTCCGCAAAGATCCAACGCATTGAAAGACGCGTTGCCGAAAATTCAAACATAGCTCGTTCTTTCTCCCTGGTATACCTGTACTCGATAAGATCGAAATCCCTTTTCTGCCACAATTATCCTTTACGAGAGTATACAGCGGCTGCAGCAGAAATTTGCTCCGCGAAGCGAACATTAGTCAGCTCTCTGCTCGACAAAGAAAACTTTTGCAGCGCAGGGTATAAATACAGCGCAGCGATGCGGATCGCGCGTGGCTCTCTCTCTCTTCGAATCTACATCTAAATCCAAATCTAAATCTCTCGGGTAATCTCGGACCGAACTGAATTTGCCATGGCGTTTGCGCTCTCGAGAGGTGGTCGAGGCTCGTTCGAGATCTTGGCAAGGACCTCCCCGGATCCTGAAGAGCTTATCCGGCCTCGTCGATACACTCACCTCTTGCGCACTACTCCCTCTCACTTGCTCTTTGTGTGAAATTCTGATCTCATCCGAGTGGCTACGAGAAGTGAGAGAGAGCGAGAGAGAGAGAGAGAGAGAGAGAGTCGATCCCGCCTCCGCCGCCGCGGCTCGACACCTTCCAGAAGGTCTCGCTCGTCGTTCAATCGATAATCCCCTGGTTCTCGTCATCCCTCTCTCTCTCTCTCTCTCTCTCTTCCGCTTGGTCGAACGCTTTTTCGCTCGCTTTTCTGCACAGCCTGTATATTTGTTCGATTATTCAATATTTAATGGCTAATCGTCAATAGCCAGAGAATTTTCGTGCATCGCGTAATTTCGTATTTTCAGTTCATTATTGAATTAGCTAACAAAGTTCGCGAATTGTTAAAAAGTTCGTCGGCGAGAGAAAACACGAGCAATGAGAATCTTTTCAAGGCCCATTGAAAAAAATATCGGCATATCAAGTGTCGCTCTCGACTTCTTCGAAGGATATAGCTTACACTGCACAAAAAAGAGATTCCAAAGGATTCACTGACATTTCTCCAGAACTTGCTTCTCTTTCTTTTGTAAGCGCATTTACTCACCGCGTGTACAGTATAGTATATCACGACCAGACTAGTTTTAAAAGGACGATTCATAATAAAAGAAGCGACGTCTTTTTATACCTCTGTAAGCCGTTTCGTAGAAACGTTCATTAAAATTATACACGTAAATTCTCTCTGTTCGATTGGATTCTATACTTGATTTCAAGTATACTGTATTTTCGAATATATACGATCTTTTTGATATTCACTCGAAAATGTTCAACCAACCTCGAGGATCTCTCTCGACTTTCAACAAAATGACGAAATTTAACTGCTGAATAAAATACATCAAACGGGCATGAAAAGCTCCTTTCCTACTTTCCTCCTCACATCTCTCCCTCGTTCCTCGCGAGTCCTTTTGGCGTGTACACGGCGAATCGGTTTCAGGAACGAAACGGAATAAGGCTTCGAACGCTGCTGGGAGCGATACCGAAACCCAGCGAGTGCAGCTCTCGCGACCGCGTTCCAGGCGGTGAAAAAAAAAAGACGACACACACGTATATGTACTATACTACTCCCTTTTCTGGGGCTGCGAGTTCCCGGAGTCTGCCTCCCCAATTTCAGGCTCCTTTCTCGGCCGAAAATACAGACGCGGAGTGCAATGAAAGCAGATCCCAGGATTAAGCTCCCCGGAGCTTTTTCACGACGAGCGTAACAGTATCGCGCGCGACTGAGTAGCAGTCTTGCCGAGGCTTATCGGTCTCGAGACGAGCGGGAACATGTCGTTTTACAGGGCAGAGTGTGTGCTATATAGCTGCGTTCGTCTTTTAGACTCTCGGATGGAATTTCGGGACGAAGACGTAGGGTTGTCACGACGTGCCCTAGATACGCGCGCGCGCGTTTCATTCCCTGGATTTAGGCGTGTCACTTTACTATATACTTGTCTCTTATTGCTTAAAAATCCTAATATGTATTATAAGTCTTGAATTATTGCTGCACTTTGTTCCTCCTATATCAATTGACTTTAAATCGATCCTTCGTGTGCGCTTCTGCAGCTATATTATTACACATTGAAGAAGCCGTTCCTCAAGCGACAACTGCTCGGCAATAATAAAGAAGTCCGGAAAGCCAATTGATCGGCCAATTTCTCATGCGACTTTGTACACGCAGTCCCTACTCTCTCGTAGATAACCATATTCGCTCGCGAGAAAAGCACATATAGTCTCTCTCTCTCTCTCTCCTCTTTCTCTCTAGACCACCATTTCCTGGACATAATGGCCCTTAATACCCCTCGCGCGCGCGCGCTCGCAAGGAATCGACGGGCGCGCGCGAGGTAATATTTTTATTCATTCCGCGAGAGGACCTCGGTATTTACGAGCGCAAAAGAGAGAAAGAGCACTGCATTGATATTCCAACCGCACTTCCTGCAAACCTGCCCCGTCTCCTTCATTCTTCTCGGCGATCGCTCTCTCTCGCGCGCTATATATATATACTTATACTCGCTCACAGCAGCGCGTCTGTCTGTCTGTCTCTCGCTTTGGTCCTCTTTATTTTCTATCATTTTTCTCTCCGCTCTCAGAGTTTCTTTTTTTTTTTAACGTCCTCGAAAACGCACGTGCGCACCTATACGTGGAGTTTATGCAGTGTGCGGGGCTTTGGCTTCGTGTGCTTTTTGCGGAAGTTTTATTCCGCGGGTATACCTACCGCGGGGAGGTTCGTTACATTGAAACGGTTTTATTGGGGAAATTTGGTATTCAGTATAGGTTGCGTGAAGTACGTATACGCGCCGTGAGTTAGTAGTATTACTCCCTGTACCTTCATAGACACGAGAGTTTCATATAGAAAGCAATGTTTAACTACTCCATCCCTTCTTTTTTCACATACAGAGATCTTTATAATAAAGAAAAAACGGTTACCGGATGAACGAAAGCTCAAAGGTGGGCCTTCAAGAATATGCGCAAAATAATTATCTTACACAATTCAGTCGCACGTCACCTATTCGTCAAACTTTTTCCACAGCTATACTCTCGTTCTTATTGCCATTCAACGAGTCTCTGAAGCATCTCGCTCTCTCGCTCCTCGGAATAACCGATAATTTTTCCTTCTTCTTATACTGTACCACCGGCCGTCAGCCGCGACGACAAGGCATCACAACATCGAACGAAGCCTCTCGCGCTCTTTCTCTCTTGCTTGATGCAAGAGAGAACGTCCTTATATAAACCGGAGGCGGCGCTATGCGGCATTCTTACGTATACTCTCGCGCGACTTTTTTTTGCTGTGGCTGTCCCTCGTCTCGCGACACCGCAGAAAACTGCAGTGTGTGTATATATAAGTACACCGTGCACGCGCGTGCGCGCACGCGATGCGTTCTTCATGTACATATAGCTGCGTATCGAGAGAGAGAGAGAGAGAGAGCCGAGGACGGAACTCTTAATGGGCTCTCCTTTCTTTCACTCAAAGTCAGCGAGCTGCGCTGATTCTCGACGCAGATTACGGCTTCCACTAATCAACTTGAATGTCGCTGCGTTTTGCCTATTTTGTATGCATTACCGCGCTCGCTATATACTCGCCGAGTAATTAATTATATATTTTTACGAGCTCGATTTCTTTGATTCGTATGCGGTAAATTCCGAGGATTCCAGAGCAACGAACGGACGCTGTATGATTTGTAGTATACGTCGCTCTCAAAATTAATAATTGACACTAGCAGACAACCGACTAGTTTATCCTAGAATTCGTATACCGGCCCAATTAATTTTACACATGGAATTCCACAGCCCTTCAAACTGCTTCAATTCAGATCACTGTTATCCCGGCCGCAAATCAGCGATGTATAATAGTAAAACCCCATGATTCTCTGTTTGTTCTCTTGCGCGCCGACGTCCATCCATCAATTCTATATCCTCAAACCGATCGTTATATCCCTACAACCGATCCCACGCGGAAAAAACTCCTCGGGGCAGAATATTGAATTCTCTCTCCGTACGGGCAAAAAGCGCAGCCGCAGCGCGTCCAACAGTAGCATCATCAGAGAGACGGTGTAGGCGCTCTTTGGCGGAAGCTTGGCAAAAGAAGCGCAGAAGTCGCCTTATAGCCTGGTGCAGCTTCCGCGCGCGGGGGAAAATAATAGGCAGGAGCGCGGCCGGCAGAAGAAGCCCTTCGGGAGCTTATCCGCTGCTTAATTATCGCGCGCGCAGCGCTCAGGATTTTTCTCTCTCGCGCGAGCGCATCGGTTTTTCAGCTGCTGCAGCGACGATCGATCGCGCGCCCCCTCGAATCTCATTACGGCAGCGCGCGAACGTTTTATTTATGCTTCCTCGGGGAGGCGGGAATTCCTGATGCATTTCGTATTTGCCGCCGCTACCACTGCCTAGTGTCTATATATGTATAACAAAGCTGCTGCTGCAAGCGTGAACGAGAGGCTCAGGTTTTAAACGGCCTATGAATTTTGATCGTTCGCTGGGGAGATGAGCGCCTAGTCGTGGTATTAGCTTTCCCGCGAATCGATGCGGCTTATAATGAGAATAGCTTCATCTTTAAATACGAACAAAAAGCTCGCTGTGTAGTTTATGCAGGCGCGCGCTCAAGTTTTTCGGGCTGTATACTGCTTTCTCGGAGGAATCATCTGCTATTTTAATTGACTTGCGCGCGCGCGCGCGCGGATGTGGTTTTCTTTAGTGGGCTGTTTTTGCGTGTATAGAAGGATTTCAGTGGATTCCGGTTGATTGGAAAATTTTCCTGCAAGTGATTAATTAGTAC